>PVJI01012202.1:0-52782 GCA_004026765.1 Micronycteris hirsuta | reverse complement strand
CACATGGTTTTGGATTAACTGGGGATTGCGGTGGCGACACAGTGGATGGTGTTGGAACTGAGGGTCTGCCTGTATCACGCTTCTACTTCTTCTCCTATGGTACCCTGGACTGGGAAAAGGGAGGAAGGAAGGACTGCGGGTGTTTGTAGGTATTCTAGAGAACTCTAGTATTTTAAAGAAGGCCTTAAGTCATTATCCCAGGCCTGTATAACATGTAAATAAATAATTCTTTTCCTTTTTACAAGTCTCTGGTATTAAGAGACATTTTTCCATTGGCGGCATGCATAACAGACCTGTGGAGCGGGGTTGGGGTATCGTTGGGTGTCCCCAGGCCTTGCTCTGTAACACTACAACTTTCGGAGGCACTGGCAGGCCGTGGACAGCCCTGACTGAGAGAGACTTTGTGCTTTTTGGGGAGGTGGAGCGCACGGAGTACCAGCCCAGGGATTGGTGATGCGGTGTGGGGGCCACATAGAGACTCTTTAAAAGAGCTGAGGTGAGACTCAGCAGGGACCCTGTGTTTGCATGCACACAGAACAGCTCTGCCAACAAAGAAACCAGAGTGAAAGCACAGTTTGGTCCTGCTGAGTCCAGCTGCACAGGAAGAACAGAAAGTGTCACACTGAAGGGACTGTGGGACCCGACCCAGCATGACTGGTGAGCAGGGGACTGTGCAGAGCAGAGGGTTCGGGCCTGAGACTCCTGGGAGAGAGGCAGGCTGGGGACTGAGTGGTGAGGAGATGAATGTCCAAGATTTGTTGCGGCCAGGAAGGTCCCCTCATGGGCAGGTGTGCCCAGCCTCCACCTGTGGGATTGCAGGCTCTGCAGATCAGTGAGGCCTGGCTCGGGAGCCCCCTGCTCAGCGCATGCATATCTGCAGCAGAAAGAAGGAGATGCTCTGAAGGGCCCTTTTTGAACTTCTGTCAGACACTACAAGCTACACTGGTTCCTCAGGCCCTGATTCACTGAAACCAACAGAGGAGAGAGATTAGAGACAGGTGCAACAAAGGGTGTTCAGGGCCCTGCCAGCCTCGGCTCATATATAGAGCTGCTGTCAGTGCCAAGCAGGGAAGAGCTGCCCTTTTACACAGATTGGCCCCTCACAGGAAACACATAGCTAATTCATCAGAAACTATACATTATTGGAAATAATCTGGAACAAAGACACATGGCGGGAGGGCAGGGAAACATTCCTACCATCTCCCGTGAAAACTGAATAGCTCCACCCAGAGATGATCCAGGGATTCCACCCTCCCGATCACACCAGAGGCCCCCTATGGAGGCAGGTGGAGGTAGTACTGGCAGTGCTCTCAGACTTTAGTGAACCACTCCTGGGCCTTGTGCTGATGGGATGCTGATAGGGCAGAACAGTAGGAACCAGTGAAGTCTGAAAGAGATAGCCACAGACTGTGGATCACATGTCATCTCAAACAGGCTGCCCAGGGTTAGACTAGGATACCGTCTGATTTTACCAGGGGTGGATCCAGAAAGGGAAGACAGTGGCTAACAATAGACTCTGCTGAGATGAATTTCACTGGGGTCTTCTTCATTATTTGCATTATTTTTGCTCCTGCATAGCTTTTTAACATTTTTCTTTTTTAAGATTTTATTTATTTCTTTTTAGACAGAAGAGAAGGAAAGGAGAAAGACAGGAACAGAAACATCAATGTGTGAGTTGCCTCTCACGTGGCCCCCACTGGGGACCTGGCCTGCAACCCAGGCATGTGCCCTGACTGGGAATTGAACCGGCGACCCTTTGATTTGCAGCCCGCGCTCAATCCACTGAGCCACACCAGCCAGGGCACATTTTTCTTTTTATTCAAGCTTGGTCCCATTATTTCACTAATGTTTTATTTTAGTTTATTTTGAATCTCATATTTAACTCCCCCCTTCCCTTACTTCACTTTGCCTTCTTCCTTCCTCTTCTTATTTTTGTTTTCAATTTTATCTTTTTCCCTTTCAGTGTCTTGTTTCTATTTCACGCTCTTACTATTTCTCCCCCCTCCAGCTTCTCAAAACCACTTTTCTTGCCGTTAGTCATCTCACATTCTTTTTCTCTTTCTTATAATATCCTTATTCTCTTTCCACTTTTATTAATCTTTGCTTGTTAGTTGTTGATATGGTGGTTCTTATTGTATTTCTCAATTTTGTTGCTAGATGTTCACTATTTTTTATTTTAAATCTCAAATTTTACTGTTCCCTTCTCCTACACCATTGTGCTTTCCTCCTGCCCTTTCTTTCTTTTTTTTTTTTTCTCCTGGCCTTAGCTTGAAAACTACTAAACAAGAGGGACTAAGGCAGGTCAGAAATGTGCAATCGAAAAAGAAGTCACAGATGATTTGGGGATGAAGCTGGTTTAAGGTGTGATTTTTTGTTCTCTTGCTCTGTTCCACTTACTCTTTGTGAAAATTGTACTCATTGTTTTTAAAACTTTTTAAATATATTTTATTGATTATGCTATTACAGTTGTCCCATCCCCCCCTTATTCCCCTCCACCCCCCACCCCCCACCCACATTTTCCCCCTTTAGTTCGTGTCCATGGGTCATACATATAAATTCTTTGGCTTCTCCATTTTCTATACTATTCTTAACCTCCCCCTGTCTATTTTCTACCTACCATTTATGCTACTTATTCTCTGTACCTTTTCCCCCTCTCTCCCCTCCCACTCCCCTATTGATAACCCTCCATGTGATCTCCATTTCGGAGGTTCTGTTCCTGTTCTAGTTGTTTGCTTAGTTTGCTTTTGCTTTTGTTTTAGGTGTGGTTGTTAACAACTGAGTTTGCTGTCATTTTACTATTCATATTTTTTATCTCCTTTTTCTTAAACAAACCCCTTTAACATTTCCTATAAGGGCTTGGTGATGATGAACTCCTTGAAATTGACCTTATCTGAGAAGCACTTCATCTGCCCTTCCATTCTAAATGAAAGTTTTGCTGGATAGAGTAATCTTGGATGTAGGTCCTTGCCTTTCATGACTTGGTATACTTCTTTCAAGCCCCTTCTTGCCTGTAAGTTCTCTTTTGAGAAATCAGCTGACAGTCTTATGGAAACCCCTTTGTAGGTAATTATCTCCTTTTTTCTTGCTGCTTTTAAGATTCTCTCCTTATCTTTCATCTTGGGTAATGTAATAATGATGTGCCTGGGTGTGTTGCTCCTTGGGTCCAACTTCTTTAGGACTCTCTGAGATTCCTGGACTACCTGGAAGTCTATTTCCTTCACCAGATTGGGGAAGTTCTCCTCCATTATTTGTTCAAATAAGTTTTCAATTTGTTGCTCTTCCTTTTCTCCTTCTGGTACCCCTATAATTCAGATGTTGAATTGTTTAGGGATGTCCTGGAGGTTCCTAAGCCTCTCATTTTTTTGAATTCTTGTTTCTTCATTCTTTTCTGGTTGACTGTTTCTTTCTTCCTTCTGGTCCACACCACTGATTTGAATCCCAGTTTTCTTCCCATCACTATTGGTTCCCTGTACGTTTTCCTTTAGTTCACTTAGCCTTCATTTTTTCATCTAATGTGTGACCAAATTTAACCAATTCTGTGAGCATCCTGATAACCAGTGTTTTAAACTGTGCATCTGATAGGTTGGCTATCTCTTCATGGCTTAGTTGTATTTTTTCTAGAGCTTTGATCTGTTCTTTCACTTGGGCCATTTTTTTTCTCTGCACACCTGTTATGTATAAGGGACGGAGCCTTAGGTGTTCACCAGGGCAGAGTAACCCATGTCGTTAGGCTGTGACTCTGTCTGTGGGGAAGGGGTCCAAGAGGAAACAATGGTGCTTGCTCCACTCTCTGCTGGCTTTCAGTCCCTTCCCCCACGACACACAAACAAATTGGGCCCTTCTGTGCTGATTCCCAGGTGGGTGGGCTTGTGTACGTACTAGGACCCTGTGGGTCTCTCGAACAAACTCTCCTTCGATGCTGGGAGTTCCTCCCACTGCCACCTCAACCCCCACAAGTGTTTTCAATCGGTAGTTTGAGGCTTTATTTTACACACTGGAACCCTGGGCTGCGTTGTCTGTTTCACTCCCCAGCTGTTCCTTTATCTGCACGCTAAGGTCGGACCCCCATTCCACCAGCCACAGGCTCGCTGTGTCTGCCAGCTGCGGTTTTTCTGGGTCCCACCAGGTCCGCCAGCTGCTGCCTTGCTGTGAGCCCTCTCCACCCGGCTGCACGGCTCTGCCCCTCCTACCGGACTGGATGATTGTGTCTTCTTTAACTCCTTGGTTGTCAGACTTCCATACAGTTTGATTTTCTGTCAGTTCTAGTAGTTTTTGTTTTTAAATTTTTGTTGTCCTTTTGGTTGTGTGAGGAGGCACAATGTGTCTACCTATGCCTCCATCTTGGCCAGAAGTCCCTCTTTCTTTTTATTTTTAATTTTATTTTTCCCTCTCTTAGCCTGGTTTTCATTCCTTACTCTTCTTCTCCCTCTATTTCTTCTCTGTCTTCTCAAAATCACTTTTCTTTCTTTTAGACATTTCATAATCTTTTGTTCTTTCTTTTTGCCGTCTTATTACTTTTCCGCCTCTATTAATTGTTGGTCATTCATCATTGATATTGCTGTAGCGGATATTTTTCTTCAATTTTGTCCCTATTTTTTCACTTTAAAACCTCATAGGTTTTAAAGAACACTTTTTTAAAAACCTCATATTTTACTCTTCCCTTTTCTTACCCCATTTTGTCTTCTTCCCTCTCTTTTTTTATTTACAATGTAAATTTTATTTTCTTGCCTTCTTTGCCTTGTTTTTATTCCCCACTCCTATTATTTCTCCTCCCTCTACCCTCTCAAAATCATTTTTCTTTCTGTTAGTCATCTTATATTCATTTTTCCTTTCTTTTTTTTTTAAAGATTTTATTTTTATTTATTTTTAGAGAGAGGGGAAAGGAGGGAGACAGAGAGGGAGAGAAACAGCAATGTATGGTTGCCTCTCACGGGGACCTGGCCTGCAACCTAGGCATGTGCCCTGACTGGGAATCGAACCGGGACTGCCTGGTTCCCAGCCCGCGCTCAATCCACTGAGCTACACCAGCCAGGGCATTTTTCCTTTCTTATAATAGTCTTAATCTCTTTCCACCTTTACTAATATTTGCTCATTTGTTGTTGATAGTGTGGTTGTGGATGGGGATATTTTTTCAGGTGTGGGTTTTGTTTCCTGGGTTGTTTTGATATGGCAGCACCTGTATGACAGCATACAAGTTGTGGCAGGCACTGTGACTCTCAGCCAGCCAGGGGGAAGAACCCACCAAAGAATAACCCCAAAAGAACCAAAACTCAATTACAACAAAAGAGCCCACCTAAACAGCATAAAGGGCATCCCAGAGCATCTAGCTCAGGAGATCAAGGAGACTGCACCACTGAGTCCCACAAGTATCCTACCACAGAAGGCCATCCCATGAAGACAGGGAGTCAAAGCAGATCAATCTAATAAGCAGAAACAAACAAAAAGAATCACCTGAAATGGGGAGACAAAGAAAAAGCACCCAATCAAAAGGAAAGGAGGAATCCCCAGAAAGAATGAAATTGAGGCAAGCAATCTATCAGACATAGAGTTTAAAATAATGGTTATAAAGATTCTCAGGAGCTCAGAAAAAAATAAGGAACTCTGTAGAAGCTACAAGGAGCTTACAGAAAAATACATCAGCAAATACATCATAAACTCTATGAATAAAAGCCAGGTGAGAATGAAAAATACAATATCTGAAATGAAGAATACACGAAGGAAATAAAAGCAGGCTAGATGAATCAGAGGATCAAATCAGTGAGTTGGAGGACAAGGTAGGAAAAAACACCCAAACAGAGCAACAAAACAAAAAAAGACTAAAAAGAATGAAGATAGCTTAAGAGAGTTGCAGGACATGAAATGTAATAATATTCATATCATAGGGATACCAGAAGAAGAAGAAAAGGAGCAAGGGATAGGAAACCTGTTTGAAAAAGTAATGACAGAAAGCTTTGCTTAACTTGGAGAGTGAAAAAATTGTGCAAGTTCAGGAAGCACAGAGGATCCCAATCAAGATGAACCCAAAGAAGCCCATTCCAAGACATATCATAATTAAAATGGCAAAATTTAAAGACAAAGAGGAAATCTTAAAGGCAGCAAGGGAGAAAGAGCTAGTTACATACAAGGGAGCTCCAATCAGGCTAGCAGCTGGTTTCTAAACAGAAATACTACAAGCTAGAAGGGAATGGAAAGAAATATTCCAAGTAATGAAAATAAAAGCCCTGCAACCAAGACTACTATACCCAGTAAGGCTGTAGTTTAAAATGGAGGGTGGAATAAGGAGTTTCCCAGACAAAAGAAAGCTAAAAGAATATGACTTCACCAGACCAGCACTGCTAGAGATGCGAAAGGGACTGCTTTAAGAAGATGAAGAAAAAGAGATAGAGAAAGGAATACAGGTACAAAGGGAAAAAAATGGCAATGAATAGGACCTATCAATAATAACCTTAAATGTAAATGGATTAAATGCTCCAATCAAAAGACATAGGGTAGCTAAATGGATAAGAAAACACAACCTGCACATATGCTGTCTACAAGAGACACCCTCAAAACAAAAGATCAACACAGGCTGAAAATGAAGGGATGGAAAAATGTTCCAAGCAAATGAACATTAAGAAAAAGCTGGGGTATCCCTGGCTAGTGTAGCTCAGTGGATTGAGCGTGGGCTGGGAACCCAGGGGTCCTGGTTCGATTCCCAGTCAGGGCACATGCCTGGGTTGCAGGCCAGGTCCCCAGTGAGGGCCATGTGAGAGGCAACCATACATTGCTGTTTCTCTCCCTCTCTTTCTCCCTCCCTTCTCCTCTCTCTAAAAATAAATAAAATCTTTAAAATAAAAAAGAAAAAGCTGGGGTAGTGTGGGGATGCTTTCCACATGCGTGTAAACACCCAGTCCTGAGAATTTACGCGTTTTGAGTGCAGCTCCGTGTGATTCCCATATGGGCAAATGTGGATCATGTCTGTGGAATGAGAATTCTCTAGTAGGAATTTGGCAAAAATGTATCTTAAGAGATTCTGGCTTGCTGAGCCCTGTTTAATATATTATCCTGGTCCTGTCTGCCACCGGATCTGAATTTACATCCTAATGCTCTGCTAATGAGTAAACCTATCCCTATTCTGCTTGATCCCATGAATAATCAATCCAATGTAAATAGGTCCCAAAACTTTAATAAAAACCCCGGCTAAGCTACCCACGAGACCTTTTCCTGAGATGGAGGAATTGGTCCCGTGGCTCCGGACTCTCTTTCCCCTCGTGTCTCGGTATGAGATTCTTTCACGCATCAAGTTGTGGTCACCCACGGGTTTCAGCAGGGATGAAACCCCCACGACAGCATAGCATTACTTAGACAAAATAAACTTCAAAACAAAACCATAACAAGAGACAAAGAAGGTCACTACACAATATGTAAGGGAGTAGTAGTCCAACAAAAAAATATAACTCTTATAAATATATATGCACCCAATATAGGAGCACCTAAATATATAAGGAAAATCTTGGAGAACTTCAAGAAAGATATCGTCTGCAATACAGTCATCGTAGGGGATTTTATCACCCCATTGTCAAAAATGGATAAATCTTTCAAAGAATCAACAAGGATATTGCGTCATTGAACGACATTCTCAGGGATGTTCAACCTTTTGGCTTATCTGGACCACACTGGAAGAAGAAGAGTTTTTTTGGACCACACATTAAATACACAAACACTAACAAAAACTGATGAGCAAAGAAAAGGTTTTAAGTAAATTTACAATTTTATTTTGGCCCGCATGCATAGCCATCCTGGATGAGATGAGGCCCACAGGCCACAGGTTGGATAACTATGCTAGATCAAATGGACTTAACTGATATATAAAGAACCTTACACCCCACAAAAGCAAAATATACATTCCTTTCAAATGCACATGGAACATTTTCAAAGACAGACCATACGGTAGGACACAAAACAAGCCTCAAGAAATTCAGGAAAATTGATATCATATCAAACATCTTCTCAGATCACAATGGCTTGAAACTAGAAACCAACCTCAAGGAAATACTCAAAAATATTCAAATACATGATGACTAAATAACATGTTTTACATAATGAATGGGTTAACAATGAGATCAAGGAAGAAATAAAAAAGTATCTGGAAATAAATGAAAATGAGCATACAATGACCCAAAAACTATAGGAAACAGTGAAGGCAGTCCTGAGAGTGAAGCTCATAGCAATACAGGTCTACCTAAAGAAGATAGAAAAATCTCAAATAAACAACCTAACCCAACATCTAGAGGAACAACAACAAACAAAACTCAGAGGGAGTAGAAGGAAGGAAATAATCAAGATCAAAGCAGAATCGAATGACATAGAAACAAAACAAACAAACAAACAAAACAATAATTCAAAGGATCATGAATATAGGAGCTAATTCTTTAAAGATAAACAAAATTGACAAACCTTTAACCAGGTTCATCAAGAAAAAAGAGAGAAGACTCAAATAAATAAAATCAGAAATAAAGAAGAGAAGGTACAACCAATACCACAGAAATACAGAGGATTGAAAGAATTTACTATGAACAACTATATGCCAAGAAATTGGACGACCTAAAGAAAAAGGACAAATTTCTAGAAACATACAACTTCCAAAACTGAATCAAGAAGCATCAGAAAGCCTGAATAGACAAAGAAGAACTAGTGAAATTGAAGCAGTAAAAAAAAAAAAAAAAAAAAAAAAAAAAAAAAAAAAAAAAAAAAAAAAAAAAAAAAAAAAAAAAAAAAAAAACTCCCAGCCCATAAAAGCCCTGGCCTGGATGGCTTCACAGGCTAATTTTACCAAACACTTAAAGAGGAACTAACACCTATGCTTCTCAAACTATTCCAAAATATTCAAGAAGAGGGAAGACTCCCAAACTCTTTTTATGAGGCCAGTATTATCCTAGCCGAAAACCAAATAAAGACACAACAAAGAAAGAAACTACAGGCCAATATTGCTGATAAACATAGATTCTAAAATCCTCAACAAAATATTGACAAATTGCACCCAGCAATACATTAAAAAGATCACACACCATGATCAAATGGGATTCATCCCAGAAATGCAAGTATAGTACAATATTTGCAAATCAATAAATGTAATACACCACATAAACAAAATGAGAGACAAAATCACATGATCATATCAATAGATGATGAAAAAGCATTTGATGAAATCAAGCACACATTTATGATTAAAAAACACTCAGCAAAGTGGGAATAGAGGGAGTATACTTCATCATAATAAAGGCCATGTACGAGAAACCTACAGCCAACATCATACTCAATGGGCAAAAACTAAAAGCTTTCCCACTAAGATCGGGAACAGGACAAGTGTGTCCACTTTTACCACTCTTATTCAACATAGTACTGGAAGTTCTAGCCACAGCAATCAGACAAGAAAAGCAAGTAAAAGACATCCAAATTGGAAAGGAAGAAGTAAAACTGTCATCATTTGCAGACAACATGATAGTGTACATAGAAAACCCTATAGTTTCCACCAAAAAACTACTTGACCTAACAAGTGAGTTTGGCAAAATAGTGGGATACAAAGTCATTATTCAGAAATCAATGGCATTATTTTACATCAATGATGAAATATCAGAAAGAGGAACTAAGGGGGAAATGTCATTTACTATAGCAACAAGAGAAATAAAGTACCTAGGAATAAATTTAACCAAGGTGTTAAAAGACCTGTATTTGAAAAATTACAAGATATTTTAGAAAGAAATTGAAGAAAAATACAAATAAATGGAAGTATATACCATGCTCATAGATAGGAAGAATTGTTAAAATGTATAGATTCAATGCAATTCTTACTAAAATACCAATGGCATATTTCACAGATCTAGAACAAATATTTCAAAAAATTTTATGGCACCAAAAAAGACCCCCAATATGCCTCAGCAATCTTCAGAATGAAAGAACAGAGTAGCTGGGATTACAACACCTGATATCAAACTACACTACAAGTCTACTATAATCAAATCAGTCTGGTACTGGCATAACAAACACATAAATCAATGGAACTGATAAAAGACCCCAGAAATAAACTCGTGTCCCTATGGTCAATTAATATTTGACAAAGGGTGCATGAACATGCAGTAAAGAGGAGTAAAAATAGCCTCTTCAATAAACGGTGTTGGGAGAACTGGACTGGTACACCCCCAAAATTAAACTAAAACACCAACTTACACCATACACCAGAATAAACCCAAAATGGATAAAAGACTTAAATATAAGCCATGATACCATAAAAGTCCTAGAGGAAAACATAGGCAGTAAATTTTAGATATCCGATGTAGCAATGTTTTTGGTGATATATCTCCTCTAAGGCAATGGAAATAAAGGAAAAAATAGACAAATGGGACTACATCAAATTAAAAAGTTTTTGTACGGCTAAAGAAACCATCATCAGAATGAAAAGGGAACTGACTATATGAGAGAACATATTTGCCAATGATACATTGGGCAAGCGTTTAATCTCCAAATTATGCAGATAAATCAAATGACTTAACATCAGGAAGACAAACAATCCAATTGAAAATGGGCCAAGGACCTGAATAGACATTTGTCTAAGGAGGACATACAGAGGATCCCCAGACATGTGAAAAGATGTTCAACATCACTAGTCATCAGAGAGATGCAGATTAAAAACACAATGAGATATCATCTCACACAGGTCAGAATGGCCATCATTAGTAAATCAACAAAGAATAAATGCTGGCAAGGATGTGGAGAAAAGGGAACCCTAGGACAGAATGCAGACTGGTGCAACCACTATGGAAAACAGTATGGAATTTCCTCAAAAAGTTAAAAATGGAACTGCCTTTTGACCTGGCAATTCTACTGCTAGGACTATACTCTAAGAATCCCAAAACACCAACTCAAAAGAACTCATGCATCCCCATGTTTATAGCAGTGCTAATTACAATAGCCAAGAACTGGAAACAGCCTAAGTGCCCATCAGTAGATAAGTGGATCAAAAAATTGGTACATTTACACAATGGAATACTACTCAGCTGAAAGAAAAAACTCCTATCTTTAGTAACAGCATGAGTAGAATTGGAGAATATTATGCTAAGTGAAATAAGCCAGCGGGTGAAAAACAGATACCATGTGATCTCATTTTTAAGAGGGTCTAATGAACAAAATAAACTAATGAGCAAAATAGAACCAGAGGCATGGAAACATGGAACAGACTGACAGTGGTCAGAGGAAAGGGGTGAGGGGGATAATAGTGGAAAGAAAGGGAAGGGAATAGTTAAAGATCATGTATGAATGACTGTGGGCATGGACAACGGTGTGGGGATTGACTGTGGGAGCAGGTGGTGGGCTGGGCAGAGGAGGGCAAAGGGGGGAAAATTGGGACAACTGTAATAGAATAGCAATAAAAAATTTTTTTTTAAAGAAAATTAAAATTTTTAAAAAGTTCCACTGATTTTACAGAAATTATAAGAAACATGCCATAAATTGAAACATTAAAGAAGACATCTGATTGGCTTGAAAAATAGTTGGTATCTTTCCACTTTACCTACGTTAAGGTAAACAATAAATCTTCTCTTAGACAAACAAAAAAGATTAAATGTTATCTTTAGAGTGGAACCATAATCTGATAGGATTAGTGCCCTTATAAGAAGAAAATATTCTCTCTCTGTCTCTGTCTGTCTCTCCTTCTCTCTTTTTTCTTATGCACTGGGGCCATATGTGGGCACAGTGACACAGCCAGAAGGAAACCATCAGCAAGCCAGAAAAAAGAAATATTCCCTGGAAACAGAATGGGCCAGAACCTTCATCTTCTTAAACTTGGATTTTCCAGCCTCCAGAACTGTGAGAAATAAATTTCTGTTGTTTAAACCACCCAGTCTAGAGTATTTTGTTTTGGCAACACAAACTGACTAATATTCCTATGTTAGGCAGAGAATGGGGCTTAATGACTAAATCCAATCAGGAACTTGACTGGGGTGGAGTTTTAGTAAAATTCGATTTCCCTCTGGTTTAATCATGTTCCCCGTTCAAGACTATCCCAGGTTTTTGATTGTAAGTGTGGTGGTTCTTGCCTCATCAGTACTAAAAGGCTGCAGGAGATAAGATTTCTGCCCTTCAGAAGTTTTCAACTTATTTTTTGGCCTCCTGTCCCATGCAACTTCAAGATTCAACAAATGTTCTCAGGAGATTGGCCATGTATTTGAGACTGACCTATTCCCTCATGAGAAGTTTTCTAAGCTCTGTGCGACGTAAGAGTATGAGAGATTTCAATGGGGACTGTATGTATTCAGGGCGTTTGAGGCTCTTCATGTTTCCGGTACTCCCCAAGATTATAAGTTTGGCTCGTTGCTCTTTTTCCAGCAGAATCATTCCATTTGGGTCAAGCCCAAGCATTGGTGAATCTCCAGAACTGACAAATGCCCCGAGAGAAAAAAAGCTGGTAATCATCAGATCACCTAGAATTGTTCTCTAGAAATTTAGCTCATTTAGTCTCCATTGCTTTCATAGCTCTCTGATGTTTTGAAATGACTTTCATAATATTTTTCATTTGCTCAAGTAAGAGTCCTGGCCTATTACATCTTGCTCAGAAGCAGAAATCCTTCTCCACACAATCTCTAATCTTTACAACAACTCTGACCTTCTAGAAAGACTGACTAGAACTAATCCATTCTTGCTGGATGAGGAAACAGCGCCATTCTGCCTGCTCCTTGATCTTAATTGGGCCAAGTTGGCTGCTCTGCTGGGAGAGGCAAAGCAGGCGGTATTATTCTGATGATACAGCAAAAGTGCTGTGGCCAAAATTCAGGAATATTTTGGAAAATATTGTGGAAAAGGGCACATTTTTGAAGCAATCAGAACTGGATAGTCTAGCTTTCTGGATTCTCAGTCTTTATTTTCACCAGTTTTTGCTTTTCAACTTCTCTACAACCTCAAGATGGGAGATAGGGGGTGAGATATTCGCTTACTAGCTTATCATCTGTCTTTCCAACTGGACTCATGAGGGCAGAGACACTGTCTTGCATGCTGTTTTATCTTCAGTATCTAGCGCAGTGCCCTACCCATAGTTGGTGCTCAAAAAATTTGGATTGAGGAATGAATGAGTGAGTGCATATCACTGAATTATTTCACAGCCAGGCTTGTTAGCAGATTAGCATGATTAAATGCATAAAATAGAAGTAAAACAAGATAGTAGAAGTTATTGACAATAACTAACATTGATATACTATGTAACTTATAGAAACTTAAGAAGAAGCACATTAGCAATAACTTTGATCTAAAAGAAACAGAAGTTCCAGGACATTTTCTGTATCATGGTCCAAAATGATAATCACTTATGATATTAGATTGTCCTAAAATCCTGTAAATAAAATAAAATCCTGTTCCTCAAATTAAAAAGAATTTTTCAGAAAATAAACCACAAACAAAACTTTAAAGCATAAAAACTTGTAAATATTTTCAATATCCACTGCTAGCTAGCTATAATTATTGGCCACTTGGATCCTGGCATAGGAACTTTGTCAATAATTATATTTATACATATCAATACCAATAAGAACATACAGACTGAACCAAGGGCAGAACTTATTTTGAGGAAACTAGAGTTAACCTTGTATATTATTTATTACTTCATTTTTCTCCCCCAGAGAATATTATTCCACAAGATGTTTATGTAAAAGCAGCATAATTTTCTTAAACATTTCAAAGCTGTATGAAATGATTGATTCTTGCTAAAAATTTAGGGAAAAACAAATCAATTTTAGAATGTCTGTAGGTAAAATAATAATAATGAAAAATATTAAAATGTGTGAACATATACATTTTATTTATATGTTTTTGAAAATGTTCAACAGCAGCATAATTGGTCATAGGGGATGATTCATGTTAAATAAACCAAAAAGTCCATTCCCTTACCACTTAATTTTCTAAACCAATCACAAATGAAGCAATCACAAGAGGAATCACAGAGTATGGAGTATAAACTACATGGTCTTTGGAATAAAACAGTTTTGAATTCAAGTCTTATCCTAGTGTTATTCATGATGCAACTAACTTCTCAGAACCTCATTGTCTTCATTTCTTAAATGAGAATTTTGAGAGAGCTCAGAGGAGTCATTTGTAGTACCAGAGATGACTAGGATTAACAGCAGCGACAGCAGGAGATGACCTAATGAAGGAGAGGAGCTGAGTAGATCAGCCGGAACACAGGGAGTAGCACAGACAAAGGAGAGAAAGGGGCAGCTCCATGATATGGTTTTCATTCTTTTAACCACACGAGTGGGTAATCACAGGAGCAAAGTGGGACTCTTTGGTAGAAATAAAGATCTTAGTCAAAAGTATACAATTCACCCTGACCAGTGTGGCTCAGTTGGTTGGAGGGTCCTCCCATGGCCCGGAAAGTCTCACGTTTGATTCCAGTCAGGGCGTGGGTTTGATCCCTAGTAGGGTGCTTATAAGAAGGCAATAAATCTCTCTCTTTCTCTTTCTCCCTGCCTCCCTTCTCATCCTCGTCTTCCTTCTTCTTCTCTCTCTCTCTCAAAGAAATGAAAATAAATGTCCTCGGGTGAGGATAAAAGAAAAAAAAAATACACAATTACATGCTATATCAGGTTGCCCTGACAATAGGATTTTTGTTAACATAGCAACGTTACAAAGAAAATAATTCCTTGTCACTGAATTATGTTGCCTTAATAATTTTCATTAATAATTACCTGGGAGGGAGTTTGGAAGGGAGTCAGGTTACAAACCAAAATTTATGTAAAAACAGCAAATATGATTTGCAGGAAAGGGTTCCTTGTGCCCGAGTCCTGAGAGAGCAACTGGTTCCGATGCCCTGCTGCATCTTGGGGCCGACTTTGGTGAGAGTCAGAGGAAAGCAGTGCATCAGGCAATTGCACATCCACACTTTGCCACTTCATCTAAGCAGACTGCTGCTTGGAAGGGACCCCCAGAACTCGGGAGCCCTGGACTGGGAACTGTGAGTGCTCGCTCTCCTGGTGCCCGGTGGTAAGAGTTGTGGAACAGCCAGGCCTTGCCTGAGCACTCCCTGGGCCCTTACAGCTACCTCGGAGGATGGAGCCTGTCTCTGAGTCCCCAGGGATAATATGTCAACCTAGCCGGCTATTCTGAGAATTAATTGAGCAAAGTTGCTATGAAAGTATTTAGCACATTAGTGCATAACAAGTGCTGGTTTCCTTACCACATCTTTTAGCATTTCCCATAGGTTACATATTTACTTTTAAGTGTTTTCATGTTTTATTTTAAACATTGGCCTCTCCATCAAGGCAACATTAGATATGTGTTTATATGTTACCAAAACCAGACATACTTGCACTACAAACTACTTTCAGGTCTAAACTGCTTACCCAAAATTCATTCTACAATTAGGGGCAGGGGGAGCTAGGAGTTTTTAAATTAAAGCATTACAAACATCACTGAGATTTTTAGAGTAAAGAAAACAAGAAACACTACTAATTGACTTTCTTATTGTTCTCTGCCACTGGACTGACTGTTTATCAAGGCTGTAGTTCCTCAAAAAAAAAAAATATCTGTTGTTGTTTTCGTTAAATGAAGGAATGAATAAAAAGAAGAAAAGTAGCCAACTGAGAAAGTATTTTGCCTTTGGGGATTTTCCAGAGATATTTATTTTTAGGAATCATTCTTTCCCTTTCAGTTCTAAATATCAAGCAAACTATATAAAACTACATACTCATGAAATCTCACCGAAACTGAAGGTGTTTTTTCCACGGGAAACTAGCAGGACTAAAGAGATTATGAGGAAGAGTCTAGAGCATTGTGGAGAAATCATTGTACCATGTTTATTGGATTATCGCAAATGGCTATGATCTTTAAAATAAAAGATTGCATTTTGTTATATCAACTCAAAATGCCATTAACTTCGCAAGCATTTAACTATTTCTGGTCTCAGGATTTCATAATAGAATTTACTTTTCATTCAGAAGTAAAATTTTAAAGCATTCTAGGCTATGTTTTCTTTAAAACATATTTTAGTTGTTCAAGAGGTAGGCTGAATCTTGTGGACTGCACAGCTGAGGTTTATGGTACTAAATGGTCATTGTCTCTAATAATCTACACTTGCTCAGACAAAGATACAAGTCACTGCGGGGGGGAAAAAGGTTGATTGCTGTTTTTCTGAATTAAAACTCTTAGTAGCAAGTGATAGAAACACCTATCAAACTGGTGTAAGAAGAAAAAGAGAGAGAGAGAAACAGCAAAAGGAATTTATTGACTTAATTATCTGAATGCTACAGAGGTAGCTTTCACTTTAGGCATGACCAGTTCCAGGGTGTGAAATAATATTAGGGTTCAGTTTTTCTCCATTTCTTTATTCAGATTTTTTCCTGTATTGGCTTAACCCTCAGAAAGGCTTTTTCTATTTTGTTGGACCTTCTAAGCTCTCTAGAGACATACCCTCCCAGCTTCAAATCAAGCAAGAACAGAGGGAGTTTGGGTGGGAAGGAGAACAGGAGGGAAGAAGGAAGGCGAGCTTTTTTTTTTCCCTTGTGGTCCCAACAAACATCCCCGAATTGAGTCTCATTGGTCTAGCTGGGGTAATGTGATCAGTGACACCTAGGATGTAGAAGCTTTTGTTTTTTTTTTTTAACCAGTTCTAGACCTTATCTATATGATTCCAGAGGTCAGAAATTTATAGGAGAGAAAAGTTCTACCCAAACATGATGTTATTTGTTTATAATTACTGCAACTGTGTGTGTGTTTATTCTAGGCCATGCCTTGCTCTGTACCATTGATGTTTAAATTCTGCTTTTGGGTAAATCATTTCTAAGTAGTCAGTCAGCTTGTGTTGTTATGACAGTAATACACACCTAGCTTTATCTCTTTCTCAGGCTTATCACAACTTGGCTTGCTGTATACTAAAATTTGGCTCTGCAGGGAACACCATGATGATCCGGGCTGTTGCAGGGAAAGGAAACTACGTGGTGGAGATAACATCACTGGGAAGAAGTGTTAGTTTGCTCCAAGGAGAGTCGGATTCCTCTGCACATGGGGCTTAATTGGATTTTAAAGTTTGCTGTTGCTAAAGCCCAGCTACTGAAAACTTTGGGGCATGGTACAAGCTCATCTTTCTGTTGTTAACAGATAAAGAGAATGAAATATTATTCTATTTGGTGAATTTATCTGTTAATGAACATATTTCATGGTTCATGACACAGGTGGCAAAGGTCAGAAAAGTGGTCACATCAGCAATACTTCCTCCAGAAGCTTCTCAAGGAAGGACATCAGCACCATGTAGCATGGCAACGGGAAGGATGCAGATTTGAATTTTAATATTGGGTTTGTGTCTTGGTCCTACACTTGCTATTTGTAGGACCCTGGACGATTTACTTACCCATCATGGAAGCCTCCATTTCTTTACCTATAACTTGAGAATAACAACATATGTCCTACCTATTTTAGTCCATTCCAATGCTGCAACAATATATCACAGACTGGGTGGGTTATAAACAACAGAAGTTTATTTTCACAGTTTTGGAGGCTGGAAATAGAAGATCACGGTGCCAGCATGATTAGGTGAGGGCCTTCTTCCATGTCTCAGACTTCTCGTTGTATCTCCACGTGGCTGAAGGGGCTGAGGAGCGCTGTGGAGCCCCTTTTATAAAAGACACTAATCCCATGCGTGAGGTGTCCACACTCATTACACAACCACCACCCAAAAGCCTGACCTCCTAATACAGTCGTCTTTGGGGGCTAGGATTTCAACATATGAATGGGGAGGTACACAAACATTCAGACCACAGCAGTCATTTACAAGGCTGGCTTTAGGTTCGGATGGAATGAAGCACCTACAATGCACTTACTCATACCCGTGTCATTCCTATAAATGAAATGTCTCGCAGACTGTGTCCTGTTCATCTCTGTGAGCTTCAGCACCTGACCCTGCACCTGGAGTCGAAGTACACTCGACAGCTGTTTGTGGGCCGGATAAATAAATGAACAAATGATCAAACAGATGAATGAATGAGTGAAGGACAGATGGCATGAGAGAAAATATAAAATATTGTTCAGCCCTGGTCCAGGGAAGTTCTGAGATTGAACAATATGTTAACAGTATTTCAAAACTTAGAATCCCTATATTTTTCTGTGCTTCTCTTAGTAGAAAAGATCCAAAGATCAAGATTTTAAAAGAGCAGCAAATCTCTTATTCTTAGTAAAGAAACAGCAAAGAAAATTACTGCTCTTCTAGCTCAAAGAAAACATTATTAAAAGTAAGAGATGGGCAAGAAGTAAAATGGAGAACTTGTAAGAGTGAATCGTATTATCAATATAATTAACACTTAGTAATTCCTCTAAGCTTTAGAGCATGGCAGTCCTGTGGCAGAAGCCTTTGAATTATTCAAAGTATTTCTGAAAAAAAAAAAAAAAAAGCCTTTGAAATCCTTGGAGAGGACTTTTTTTTACCTTTTTATAAGGGGTTTTTTTTTTCACCCCATTCCAATTCTCTGCACAAGTTCATATGATCGAGCATATACAATCTATAGTCTGGGAAAATGGGAATGGATTTGTCTGTAGTTAAACCTCAGGCTGTCCTGCTTATTTACAGTGACATCTATTGGGGGGTCTCCAGTGTGCAAAAATATTCCATATGCATGATTATGAGGTCTTCAGAATTATGCATCTTTGTTTAATCATTTCTAGTGAGAAAAATAGCTCTCTGATTACTGTTTTCAAATCATGGTAAACATGGATTCTAATATTCACACAAAATTGTGTGTGTGTGTGTTTGAATGGGAGAGTAAGTACTCTGGGGGAAGGGAGTGATGCGGAAGGATTCTGAGACAGATACAATAACATGTTATACTCTTCTGCGTTCTCCTGATTAAACACATTTGTGTTCTATTATTCATGGCTATAATTACATAGAATGAATAATAGAAGCATTCTCACATGTACATCCAGTCACAAGTACAAACGTGAAACAAATTTCCACCACTAACCTCTGCAGTTTGTAGCAGAGAAATACATGGAGGTAGGAAGAAGTCTCCAACTGTGGTCACATTTGGATTTTTTTCAGAATACCTTGTAAGAGGGGGATGTTTCTCGTCTCTCTGCTGATGATTTAGGACTTGAAGGTGGTGGAATAGAGAGACTAAATCTTGGTCTCATCTCCACTAGGAATATTCTGGTTCCATTTCTAAGAACAGAGTACAAGAAAGAAACCAGAGTTACCAGTACAGTTTCTAGACTGGGAGCAAAGTCAACAGTCTACTGGAGGGTTGGCGGAGGCTGAGGGTCTTTATCACCCTCCCTATCCATGGGCATACTCACTAGGTTTGCCGGAGGAGTCACCCAGTGATGAACTCATTACAGAAATAAACTTAGAAATCTAATGGAAATGGGCAAAAATCATGAACTAAGAGTTCACACACAGACAAGAGAAAATGGCTTTTAAACACATGAAAATAAATTAGATCTCTCCAATAAAGAAAATAAGACAAAATAAAACTACAATGAACTATTACTTTCATGTGGAGGATTGAATAAGACCCAAATGTTTTGTGGTTCATTGGATAGATGAGTTTGAAGGCATTGTTGTTTGTAGGGATGGAAACTGATAAAATTCTTTAGAAATCTCTTTGGAAATATTTACCAAAATGTAAGGTGAACATAAGGAAATTAATAATGCACACGCATCTCTAGGACTTTTCTTACAGGTATACAGTAATCAGTCTAATGTGGAAAACCATATGCACGATGGTATTTATTAGAGCGCTGAATATTGTTTGTACGAGCAAAAGAATGCAGACAATCTAAACACCTGACCATAGAAAAATGCTTAAATAAACTAAACATTTATACAACAGAATATCAGGAAGTCACTAAGAAAAGAAAGATTCTAATACGGACTGATTTCCAAGGTACTTTGTTAAATGAAACAGAGTAGATGCAGGACTATGTGCAGATACACCTTCTCCCATTCACTGTCCTCCAGCCACACTGGCCTTCCTCTCTTTCGGATATGCCAAGTTCATTTCAGGGCCTTTGTACTTGCTGTTCCTTCTGTCAGGAATGTCTTCCCAGTTTTCACATAGCTGACTTATGCTCATCTTTCAGGTCCTAGTGCAAACGCCTCCTCCCTAAAGAGATGTTGTAGCTGTAACAACCGTATTGAAGGCATCAGCCTATTTTGCTTGAAACTATGTAGTATTACTAACATGTTTGTGAAATAGCATCCATAACAGCCAGAGTGTTCCACCCCTGTCACTTGCAATAAGTTGCCCTGTTTATTTTTCTTCCTAGCCCTTAGCACTACTTGAAAAATATTTTTAAAATTATTTTATATGTTTGTTATTTACCCTTCCCTTTTGCACACATCAACTTATTAGGATTTAATGTCCATAAGGACAGGAATTTTGTCATGTTTATCCCTATACTTCCAACACTGAGAGCTGTGCCAAATGCAGGATAGGCTCTCAGTAAATGTTCAATGAGTGAATGAGTGAGTTAATGAGTGGATGAATGAATGAATAAGTTACCTACACCTACATGTGCAAAAAATATTTCTGCAAAGTATTCAGGAAAATCTTATGCTAGTTCTTCCAGGAAAGGAATAAGAAGGAAACTCATGTTCTAGAATCAGCGTGAGAGAGAAACTACATGACGTACCATGTCTCACTTAGGTCTGCTCATAGGCAAGGAGGTGTTACCTTGCCCTTTCAGGGCCATCAGTATAATGCCACCTTAATAGCCTGCATTTTATATTCACATGAGAATCGCATATCTGTTGTGAAAGCAGAGTTGTTCCCCCAAGTCAAAAATCAGGAAACATTCGTCATTTCTCAGCTCCAAGCCCACCTTCTTTATTGAGGGACTGGGATTGCTGAAACTACATTTCCAAGGCTCCCTTGCTAGTTAGCTTTCGAATAAGTTCTACCAAAGGGAATCACCAGAGGAATACTGAAAGTAGCAAGAAGGGGAGGACAGGTTTATTTACTGTTTTTTACATCCTGTCAGCAGCCTTCAATAACTACTCACAGTTGGCTACAACTTCCACCTTCTTCAGGCACCAGGAGTTCCATTCTTACCCAGTTGTCTAGTAACAGCCAAGCTGAGACCCTTGGCAGCCCCGGTAGGAGCCCACTGTGCTACTTACTCCTCCTGAGCCCAGGCAGAACCCACCAGGCCATGACTTTCTTCAGAGGTTCAAGCACCAGCTTGCATGGAGTTTTCTCCCAGTGGCTCAGGCACTAGTTCTGTAGGGTCCCTCCTCCTAGCTCGTAAGCTCTAATTAAAGGCCTCTTCCCTATGTTCTCCATGTGTGGGAGTGGTAGCTGGTTCTTACCACTCCCAGTATCTCAGCATTCCCCTTCGGCTCTTTCTGTTTCTGACTTCTGCATAACCCATTACTTATAATTCTGACTAATATTATTTCTGTTTTCCTTCCTGGAACATCACCAATGCAACACTTATTCTGGGCTTCCTCCTCTTGGTTTATGTTCTTCCCCTGGGTGATCTTCATTTATCTTAACCTTAGATGCATATCCAAATTCCTATTTCCTATTTACATCTTAAAGTCTAATAGAAACCTTAAATTTATTTTGTTAAAAAATGAACTCTGTTGCACCAATCTATTTCTCTGCCAGAATTCCCCATCTCAGTAAATGTGACCTGTGTTCATTCGTTTAATCCAAAATCCTAGAAGTCATCCTTGCTTTCTATCCTTCCCTGATTATTCACATTCAGTGCATGAATGTCATCTTGGTTCCATCTCCAAAACCACACACTTATCTATTTATTTCTATCCCTTTGTCGTCACCCCCATCTAGATCATCACTGTCTGCCACTTTGCCTATTACTGTTGTCTTTTAAGTGGTCTTCATCTTTCAACTCTTGCCTTCCTAGAGTTGTGTTTCTACATCATAACCATAATATTTTTATTTATTTTCTTAAAGATTTTATTTATTTTTTTTTTCAGAGAGAGGAGAAAGGAGGGAGAAAGAAAGGGAGAGAAACATTGATCAGTTGCCTCCCGAGTGCCCCCAACTGGGGACCTGGCCGGCAACCCGGGCATGTGCCCTGACTGGGAATCGAACTGGCAACCTTTGGGTTTACAGGCCAGTGCTCAGTCCAATGAACCATACCAAGCAGGGCACAATAATATTTTTAAAATGTAAGTCGCAATAAAAGTAAATCCAGGTTCCTTACCATGGCCCAACAGGATCTGGTGCCTGCCAGCACTTCCAAACCCATCTCCCGTCACAGCGTGTTTGTAGTGTCTGTGCTTAGACTCAGAGGCCTCTCTTCTATTTCATGCCACATCAAGGCCTTTATAGACTGAGGTCCTTTGAATTCATTGCCTCTTCTACCAAGAAGCTTCTTCTACTAGTTGTCAGCATGGTCTCAGTTCTCATATTATACCAGGGAAGCTGGTATCTCATATTCAGGGAGGCTTTTCCTGACCATCAAATCTAGAATTGCCTTCCCCCCAAAATTCCTCTCTATTACAGAGTCCAGCTTATCTCCTCATACTCTTACCTTAATTATTTGTCCTTTCCTTTGTTTGTTGTCCAAATAAATGGGGAAGAGGCCTTACTCTTTATTGTTGCGTCCCAAATATCTCCAGCACCTGTCTCTATTCCCTGAGAAGGGCTCAGTAAATATTTCCTGACAAAATTAATGAATGAATGTTTTTAATATCTTCTTATTTAAAGTTCTTCAGCCACGGCTGGCATGGCTCAGTTGGTTGGGCATCATCCAGCAAAGAGAAGGGCTGCTGGTTAGATTCCCAGTAAGGGCACACGACTAGGTTGCAGAGGCAACCAATCAATATTTCTCTCTCACATCGATGTTTCTCTCCCTTTTTTTCTCCCTCCCTTCCTCTCTCTCTAAAAATAAAAAATAAGTAAAATAAAGTACTCCAATATTCAAGTATTTACATAGTTTTGAGTATATAAAATTTTCCACTACATTGGAATGGAAATCTGTAGAATTAGTTTTGTCTCCCATTTATTCTCCTTTCCTATCATTCATCCTAGCAGATTTCTTGAGGAAAAGCAGCTTATAGGATCAAGACTTGATGGCATGGCTAGTGTCTTCTGTGGATAAATAATACATGAATGTAAGTCAGAGATGAAGATACACCAGAATCTATAAGATTGTCACAAAAGCAAGATTCATGACCTTTAAAAATATGTAGAACAAGATGAAACAAATGCTTTCAGTAGATGTTCAGGTGCTCTTTTGTAAAAATAGCATGCATAACCACAAATCAGTGTTTAAAGCCAGATGGTTAAGGAAGGCCAGCCAGGAAACTCCTGTAATTCACAGTAATGAGTATGATAATGAGCTCCCAGTATAAACCAGACTGCAGCGTGACACACTGTATCTATTTCAAATAACAGTAATTTGATTGTTTCATTTTTTTTTGTTCAAAGCGCCAAAGCTTAATTTATGGGAGAAAATGTTAGGAAGCCTGATTGATGGAGTTAATCATACCCAGTTCGTCAAATGGAAGGTGGTCTAAATTTTGTTAACAAGACCTGTTTAAATGTCAGATGTTATCAGAAAGGAAACAATATTCAAACACAAATGAAAGTTAAGATCTTTCAAAACATGAAGAAAGTCCCATTACTATGGTTGAAAAGAAATGTTTTCTTTTTTCCTCAACTCTTTAATATCTTTACAAATAACACCGTAGAGAATGTATCTTCTGTTAAACAGAATGCTTTAGAGACTGCCACTACATAAAAATGCCAGGGATTGAATTTTATTTTAGTATCAAAATAAAATGTTTATTTTTACACTTAAAGTTCACCTCGATCTCAGGGAGGCCATCTGAGAGGGCCTTCCCAGTCACCCAGAGATACGGGCAGGGGCACACTGCAGGCCTTCGAATGTGATTACTGCTCCTGGGAGAACTGTCACACTGGACCTCCTTCTTGTAAAAGGATGGAGTGCTTGGGGTTGAGTATGGAGAAAAGCAGGGCTTTAATACCCATCGTCATTTTCATTTCATCTGAAGTCAGCTACTCACATATTGTATGTTTGGAATACAAGCCATTACACTTCACGTGTATGTTTGATGCTCCATTATTTTCAGGTTATTTTTACTAAACAAGTATTTGCTCTTAGGAATTCTAAAGCACATTTTCACCCCAATGTGATAAGACTATAGATAGACATGCTTGGACAAATTCTGGTCTTCTATAAGATGTCTGAATAGAACTCACTTATGATTACTGAGGACTGGGGGTTTATTTTCTGAAGTCTATAAGACAAAAGGTCTCTGGTCTGAGAGAGAAAGACAAAACTGAAGCTATGACTATTGAATTAAAAACTGGAGAATTAGCCCTGGATGGTGTAGCTCAGTGGATTGAGTGTGGGCTGCGAACCAAAGGGTTGCCAGTTCGATTTCCAGTCAGGGTCCATGCCTGGGTTGCCAGGCAGGTCCCCAATGGGGGGCCACATGAGAGGCAACCACACATTGATGTTTCTCTCCCTCTCTTTCTCCCTTCCTTCCCTTCTGTCTAAAAATAAATAAAATTTTTTAAAAATTGGAGAATTAAGTAAATGTAACCATCTTTGCCTACTCAGCTCCTCATATGCGGGTAGCCAGTTCTTCACTATCCAGGGAAGGTATTAAAGGTCTCTGGAAAATAACTCAAGGGGAAGATGTAAAGATGCTGACATCAGAAATTTCTCAGGTAAATATCTCAACCTGATCATACTACAATGAAATTCACAATCTATAAGGCACACTAATGCATTCAAAGTGGCTAGTGAGGTATTTAGATCTAGAAAATATGAAAAGACAAAATATGCCAAATATGAGAAGTCAGTAATAATATTGCATATGTGCATGTGTAATTATTTATAAAATATGAGAGAACAATACTATAAAATGTGAGAAAATAGCCAATATTTATCAGACATTGGAAGCCAGCATAAAATTTAAAAGATAAAGACCAAAACAAATATATTTAAAGCAACTTGGAGATAACAAACTATGCAGGAAAATGAAAACTTAAAAATAAAAACAAAACAACATTAATATCTAGAGAGCTAAGAGATTATGCAACCAAAAACAAGACCAGGATACTATAATAAATATTTAATCCATTCATATTTCAAATAGGAGCTTTTATAAATGAAAAATGTTATAGTTAAATATAAAAACTCAATAGAGTTATCAGGAAGACCCTTAAGAAAAGATTTAGACAATTGTTGAAGAGTGAGCTTGAATAGTGATTAAACACATAAAAATGAAGCAAATGAAAACATGACTCCAGGGAAAACAAAATGTGTGTAGGAAAGGAATAATGCTCATAGTTTACTACATATCTCAGGTAAAAATAGAATTACATTGTCATAATAATGTATTAACGTGCAATATTAATTTAATCAAAATTGCAATATAACTGTACTGGAGGAAAGGGAATGAGAAAACTATGTACATCTGGGGGGAGTACAGGAGAGGAAAGAGGCATACATAGTCTCGTTGTGGAAGTCAGTTAACAACGCCAGAAACTGAAAACTAAAGAAGTAGCGAGGAAGAATGCGACTGACAGTCATGAAGCTAAATGACAACACAGTGAAATAAAAGAGACGGAAGTGATTAACACTGAGGAGGACAAAAAGTTGAGGACAGGTGGAGCAATGCTGTTGTAGCTGATTGACCTTAATAAAAGTAAAAACTAAAAGGAGAGGTAGGGTGAGGCAGGGATGGAGGCAGTGACAAGCCTCAGTGAACAGTGAATACAGGGGAGAGACCTGGGGTGGTGAAGATCACCGCGCCTCCATGTGCCTCCAAGACTGGTGACACATGGGAAGAGAGGAGGTCAGTGTCCACATGGTGAGACGGGCACATGGCACAGTACAAGAGTCGTTGATGGGACTTAAAGGGCCTCGGCCTCCAGACATTTCTTGTTTGTTAATGCCTGCCTCAGCTTGTACGGAGATGGGTAGCCTTGGGCAAGTTTGCTACTTGGCACACCCTGACAGACAACTGTTTCTCCCATTCATTTTGTTTTCTCCCAGTTTGTGGCAGAGAACTTTGTAGAACATAAACACTCAGATGCTTCTTGATAGATTATTTGGATTGCTGTGTTCTTTGGAAAAATATTCCTTGTATTTAAACAAATATGCAAAATACTTTTTTTGTAGAATAACCTGTTTGGATACCGATAAGATATAGAAAGAGTCCCAAGTAATTATCACATGAGCTTTTTACATAATACTCCAAACATGACCAAAACATTTTCGGAGTTCCCTTGTTATAATCACCTTCAAAATAGAAATCACTATTTGTGAGTATTTTTTGAATTATAAAATATATATGCATTTTACTGACTATGAGGTCTGTCCAGTGAGTATCCAGCTATGTAATGTGAAAATATAGACATTTCTTTAAGAAGGCACAAAAAACAAGAAACATCATACATAGAACAATGATGCCTCAGTCCCCTTCAAAATATGCACCGTGGGACCTCACCCAGTTCTCCCAATCACCATCAGATGCCCCGATGTATTTTCCCGAATCCCCTTGATGATCTGAAATCTCTTCCCTTTCAAAGGTAATTTTAGTTTTAGGAAAAGCCAGAAGTCACAGGATGCTAGATCTGGGCTCGGGTGACTGAGTCACCTGGGTGATTTGATGTTTCACAAAAAAACTGCATGCAATGCGATGCGTGAGCAGACAGATTATTGTGATGAAGCTGCCAATCACCAGTTGCCCATGGCTGCAGCCTTCTGAATCATCAGAATAGTTTCACGGAGGAATGTTCAAGCTTAAAGCAAAATTTGATGCAGATACGTTGCTCTACTCGCTCCATTATTTGGATTGCAATGACCACACAGTACACGTGCTCACTCACCAGTGTCTATAGCCCCTGCTGACTAGTACAGTGAAGTTGTCATTGTTTGCGCATGTGCATTCCACTCCACCCACCTTGATTGCCAGGTTACATCGATGTCAAACAAACCATTCTCATTATATTAACAATGACTGGACTTTTTCTGGACAGACCTTATACTTTGAGAAACATAGGAACACGAACAGAATCAATGTTAATCCGACCACACAGAAATAATCATAATAGAGTTTGGGCATATACTCCAGTTATTTTTTTATTTACCTATATATGAATATATGCTTTTTACAAATTTGAAAATACACTGAACATTATGTAACCGAAATTTTTCAGTTGATATGTTATAAATATTTCCTCTTATTATTAAATATTATTGTCGCTATTAATGGCTTCATAGTGTTCAACAGATGTATGATGATTTATCAGCAGGTGTACCTAATGTTTTTCATGGTTTATTTTTATAAATAGCACTGTAATGAATGACTTGTACATAAGTTTCTTACACATCTATTTATTTCATTGGAGATAGCATTTCAATTCCTAGAAGTTATTCTAATTCCTAGAGGTAGGATTCCTGGATAAAAGAGGATGCATATTTTTTAAACCTCTTTTTTTAAAAGATTTTATTTATTTATTTTTAGAGAGAGGGGATAAGGGGGAGAAAGAGAAGGCAAGAAACACCCACCAGTTGCCTCCCATACGTGCCCTGACTGGGGACTGAACCCGCAGCCCAGATGTGTGCCTGGGAATCAAACTGAAGGCAGCCTTTCACTTTGTGGAACGATGTCCAGCTGAGTCATACCAGTCAGGGCTATTTTTTAAAACTCTTGTTACTACCAAATTTCTCTCCAAATGACCCCTTCAGCAATAGCTCATATTTGATATTTTTGAATGCTGTCAAAATGGACAAAACTTGATTTTTGGAAACAGTTAAATTCTTCACTAGATATCCACCCCACTTCTATCCGTAGATTATAAACTCTTTTGAGTTCAGAGCCTACTTCCTAAAAATTTATCTTTTGTATCCCCCAAAACACCAAGAAAAGGTAATTTGTATTATGCTACCTGATAAATAAGGTCAATGATCAAACTGAGTGATAATATTTGAGTTAAAATAATATGACTATAAAGTAATAACACTGATTGGGTACATTGCCAACAGTCTTTGAAGCACTGATTTATCCTCACCCATAAGCATAGAGAACAACCACTGTGGAAGACAAGCAGGAGATATGTGGGTTTATGCGTTACCTCTGGTGGCGTCTTCACATTGGTGGGTTATTTTTCCAGATTATTCAAAGGTGATATTTATTAAAAACAAGTCCCAAAACAGTAGAACATGCAGATGATGATGAAAGTACTTGCTGGTTAGTGGTGCCTTCCATAATGAGACAAAATTGAAGTAAATATGTAAACATAGAGGAAAAAAGTAAACCTCAGTGAAAAGCCTCAGGGAAAAATCAGCATTGCTTTTTGTTGTTTTTAATTGTCCTTTACTGGAAATGCGCACAGTTGGATTCTAAAAGCTGCTTGAGAATAAAGCTTCCTTCAGCTGCTATTCAGATTGTTCTCAACACCGAGATACGTATTCAGTGTTTGCAGTGAGACAGGACAAACTGTGCCTAGCTTAACCTCTCCAGGTCAGGTAAGAGGTGGTTAGAGGTCAGATACAGTTGTTACAGATGACCTACATCAGGTCCATGTAAAGGCCAAGTACCTCCCCCACACTGGAAATTAGGCTCCACCCATTATTCGTCTGTTCAGCCTCCAGAAAGCCCTGGAGTTTCACCTTGTCTGGACTCTCCAGCTGAGGTCATTGTTAGTGCTTCCCCTCAGGCTTCTCCCTCGGTGCTGGATTACACACACTGTTCTTCTGTCACTGGTAACTTCTTCCTTCATCCAACTTGACTGCCCCCAGCTCCTGCCAGCCTGGGGTACAGGGAAGAAACCGAACTTCTGCCTTGGTGAAAAGGACAGAGCAGCTGTGTTTCTTGCCTTCTGCCCAGTCCAAGTGATGCCAGGCTGCGTGCACACCCATAGCTCGATTTCTAATGCGCAAACTTGCGAACAGATGTGATTGAAGGATGCCTCTTGTGCTATATTTACACCTGTGTAGACAGTGTTGAGGTCTCTGAATTAGTAAAATTTTGTCCTACAGTTAAAACTGTGGAGAGGACCCAGTTTGTTTCCAATTTTTAAAATGGAGATACTTTATCACTTACTCCAGTTTAGGTCTCATGCTAGGTGTTTTCACATTTCTCAACTCATTTAACTCTGACAGCATTCCAGAGAGGTAAATAGGCTGCTTCCACTTTTTTAAAAAGTATATTTAATTGATTATGCTATTACAGTTGTCCCATATTTTTTTTCTCCCCTTTATTCCCCTCTGCCCTGTATCTGCTCCTCTCACCAGGATTCTCCACCTTCATTCATGTCCATGGGTCGTACATATTAGTTCTTTGGCTTCTCCATTTCCCATACTATTCTTAACCTCCCCCTGTCTATTTTGTACATACAATTTATGCTTCTTATTCCCTGTACCTTTTCCCCTATCCTCCCCCCTCCCCTTCGCCACTGATAACTCTCCATGTGATCTCCATTTCTGTGATTCTGTTCCTGGTCTGGTTATTTGCTTGGTTCGGTTTGTTTGTTTGTTTGGTTGGTTGGTTCAGTTGTTGATAGTTGTGATTTTACTCTTCATATTTTTGATCTTCTTCTTTTTCTTAGGTAAGTCCCTTTAACATGTCATATAATAAGGGCTTGGTGATGATGAACTCCTTTAACTTGACCTTATCTGGGAAGCACTTTATCTGCCCCTCCATTAAATGATAGCTTTGCTGAATAGAGCAATCATGGATGTAGGTCCTTGCCTTTCATGACTTTGAATACCTCTTTCCAGCCCCTTCTTGCCTATAAGGTTCCTTTTGAGAAGTCAACTGATAATCTCAAGAGAACTCCTTTGTAGGTAAGTGTCTCCTTTTCTCTTGCTGCTTTTAGGATTCTGTCCTTCTCTTTAATCTTGGGTAGTGTAATTATGATGTGCTTTGGTGTGTGCTTCCTTGGGTTCAACTTCTTTGGGACTCTCTGAGCTTCCTGGACTTCCTGGAAGTCTATTTCCTTCACCAAATTGGGGAAGTTCTCCTTCATTATGTTTTCAAATAAGTTTTCAATTTCTTGGTCTTCCTCTTCTCTTTCTGGCAACCCTATGATTCAGATGTTGGAATGTTAAAAATTGTCCCAGAGGTTCCTAAGTCTCTCCTCATTTTTTTGAATTCTTGGTTCTTCATTCTGTTCTGGTTGAATGTTTATTCCTTCCTTCTGCTCCAAATCATTGATTTCAGTCCTGGTTTCCTTCCCTTCACTGTTGGCTCCCTGTGCATTTTCCTTTATTTCACTTTTCATAGCCTTCACTTTTTCCTCTATTTTGCGACCATACTCATCCATTTCTGTAAGCATCCTGATTACCAGTGTTTTGAACTGTGCATCTGATAGGTTGGCTATCTCTTCATTGCTTCATTCTACTTTTGGAGCTTTGATCTGTTCTTTCATTTGGGCCAGAACAGATCAGCTTAGCTATTGTCTTAGCTTAGCTATTACATTGTAAGGGGCAGAACCTTAGGTATTCTCCAGGGTAGGGCAAGCCACGTCACTGTGTTGTGGCACTGTATGTGGGGGGAGGGTCCGAGAGGGAACAATGCCACTTGCTCAGTTCTTTACTGGCTTTTAGTCACTCCCCCAACTACCCACAAGCAAATTGGGCCCTTCTGGTGCTGATTCCTGGGTGAATGGGTTTGTGTACATTTTAGGACCCTGTTGGTCCCTCCAATGAACTCTCCTGTGAGGCTGGGAGTTTCTCCCACCACCTCAACCCCCACAGGTTTTTTCAGTCAAAGGTTTTGAGGCTTTCTTTCCCTGCGCTGGAACCCTGGGTTACTCGGTCTGTCTCGCTCTCCAGTTGTTCCTCCCGATTTATCTGCACCCAAATGTGGGACTTCCTGCTCCACCAGCCGCCTCTCTGCACTCTGGTCCTCCAACTGTCACCTTGCCGTGAGTCCTCTCCACCCCAGCTGCCCGTTTCCATCCCTCCTACTGGTCTGGATGAATGTTTCTTCTTTAATTCCTTGGTTGTCAGACTTCCATACAATTCAATTTTCTGGCAGTTCTGGTTCTTTTTTGTTTTTAAATTTGTTGTCCTCCTTTTGGTTGTGCAAGGAGGCAAAGGTGTCTATCTATGCCTCCATCTTGGCCTGAAGTCTGCTTCCACTTTGTAAAAAAGATTTTCTTTATTTTTAGAGAAAGGGGGAGGAAGGGAGAAAGAGAGGGAGAAACATCAATGTGAGAAACTTTGATTGCCTCTTATATGACCCCAACAGGGGACACAGCCTGAAACCCAGGCATGCACCCTGACCAGGAATCAAACCAGTGACCTACCACTTTGTGTGTTTGTTCCTAACCCATTGAGCGATGCCAGTTAGGGCTAACTGTTTCCATTTTAACAGATGAAAGGACTGAGATAAAAAACAGGAATATATTAAAAGTTAACCTGTTAATAAATGGAAAAGCCAAAATATAACCTTAGGTCTCAGGAACTCTAAAATCATGTTAATGTACCCTCCTCATTTTCTATTTGCTTCTTGACTTCCCCTCTTTTCTGAGCTGTTCCTTTTCAAATTGACTTTCAGTCAACTACCCTATTAGAAGGAATTTAATAGTTCACAAGTGTGTATTACCTTTTTTAGTTCTGGTTGCATTTGAATAGGAAGCAACCATGGAATTAAATTTCAGTGATGAGACTTTAGATATGACTGACAGTTTGATACAGGAGATATTTCACAATTATAGTATGAGAAGAGGAGGCTGTGGTTTCCAGTGGAGCCCTGAAAATCTCAATTCTAGAAGATGGTGAAGTCAAAGACCACATGCCTTTGTCCATCTCTGTTGTAGTGACATTGACAGAACATGCTTAAAAAATATCTTCTGAAGAGAACACTGAAAAATTGTATCAAGGTTTCAAGGAGAAAATAGATCTAAAGGAGGAGATGGTGGAAGAATAAGAATTCCTTTGTATGAACATCAACATAATTTGCATTTTTTATCCAGCCTCTCAAAAATATTACTATAAACATAAGACCTCACCTATCTCTTTCAACCCTAACTTATTAACATGAACACTCAACATAACTGAGTATTAATGGAAATGAAATATTTTTCTTGTCACTAGATAAAGAAAATGTGTTATGAAAGACTTTTTAAGTGTGTGTGTTCTGTTAATGCTGAAGGAAATTATGAATTAGGAGTAAAAGTTAAATTTTTACTGAGTTTACATAAAAAGGTATTAACTCAGACCTTATATTGAATATGCAATTGAAAAGTTTATAGAGCATATATTTAGTGACCAGGGAAAAAAGTGCAGGAGATCTGAGCCAGCAAAGAGCACTTGGTTATCATCTTCCACACGGAAACAAACATTTAATATGTATAAAAACCTGAGATAGACAGTGGAAAAATAAAAGGTAGATGGTCTTAAGATTTACTTGGGACATAAACTATACCTATGCACCCACCTACACATTAAAAGGGAACAAAGCAAAGTGGATACCATTTTGATAAATGTCTTCGTTAAAACACCTCAGTTCATCCAGCATCTTCATCATGTTACCTGATTATCCTTGCTTAGGAAGAGTAAGCTCTTGTATTTTTTCATTTTTTAACTTTATTAGCTAGCATGGAAAGTAAAGCCAAGGTTTTATCACAATGATTAATAAATGACTCATTTTTATTTTTATTTTATTTTTTTCTGTCTTCTACCTTTGTTTCTTTTTTCCTTTTTATTGGATTTAATGGAAGTGACACTGGCTAACAAAGTCACACAGGCGTCAGTTCCACAGCACGTCATCTGTGCACTGTACTGTATGTTCGCCGCCCCAAGGCTTCGCCCAACGCCACTCACCCCCAGCCCTTCTCACCTTCCTCCTGCCCCTCCCTCGCAATCACCACACGGTTGTCTGTGTCCCTGAGTTTTTTCTCTCTTTCTTTCACTTTTTATTTTTTTAAATTCTTTTTATTTTAAGATAATTTGGGGCTTATAGAAGAGCTAAAAATAGTACTGAGAATTCCTGTGCACACGTCATTCAACTTCCTTTAATGTTAATACCTTACATAATGAAAAAGAAAAGTTTTTAATCTTTAAACTAAGAAATTATCATTGGTACTGTGCTATTAAACTATAGGCTCTATTCAGGTTACACCAGTTTTTCTGCTTATGTCCTTTCTTTGTGTTCCAGGAGCTAATTCAGGATTCCACACTGCATTTGGTTTGACATGCATTTTTAGCCTGCTCCAATCTTTGACAATTCCTCAGTCTTTTGCTGTTTTCATTACTTTGCAGCTTTTTAAATATTTATTTTTCAATTATAGTTGACATACAATATTATATTAGTTTCAGATGTACAACATAGTGACTAGACATTTATATATTTATATACCCTATGATGTGATCACTCTGATAAATCTAGTATCCATCTAATACCATACAGAGCTGTTACAATAGTATTGACTACATTCCCTATACTGTACTTTACATCCTCCTGACTATTTTTTATAACTGGCAATTTGTACTTCTTAATCCCTTTCACCTGTTTTGTGCATTCCCACAACCTCCCTCCCATCTGGTGACCCTCAGTTTGTTCTCTGTATCTATCAGTTCGTTTCTGTTTTGTTTGTTCATTTTTGTTCATTAGATTTCACGTATAAGTAAAATCATGTGGTAGTTGTCTTTCTTTGTCTGAGTTATCTCAGTATAATACCCTCTTGGTCCATCATGTTGTCACAAATGGCAAGATTTTGTTGTTATGGCCAAGTAATATTCAATTGTATATATGTACAACTTTTTCATCCATTTATTTATTGATGGACACATATCTTGTAGATGCTGCTGCTTTCCTAACTTATAAGTGATGCTACAATGAACATAGGGGTGCATATATTTTTTCAAATTAGCATTTGGATTTCTTTAGATAAGTACCCAGAAATGGAATTACTAGGTCACATGGCAGTTCCATTTTTAATTTTTCTTGAGGAACCTCCATACTGTTTTCCACAGTGGCTGCACCAATCTGCATTCCCACCAACAGTACATGAGGGTTCCCTTTTCTCCACATTCTTGCCAATACTTGTGCTTTGCTGATTTATTGATAATAGCCATTCTGACAGGTGTGAGGTGATGTCTCATTGTGGATCTCATTTTCATTTCCCTATGATTAGTGATGTTGAGCACCTTTTCATGTATCTGTTGGCAATCTATATGTCCTCTTTAGAAAAATGTTTATTCATGCCTTATGCCAAATTTTTCTTGTAGAATTCCTTCAATTCCGGTTTTTTCAGTGTTCTCTCATACTTAAACTGAGATCATGTATCATCAGAAAGATACCACGAAAGCGTCATGCCCATCATCACCGTATCGCATCAGGGTGGGTAGGATATGGACGTGTCCTGCCAGTGGTGATGCTAATCTTGGTTAGGGCTTTGTCTTTCAGATTTCCCCAATGCAGATCTTCCTTTGTAATTATTAAGTATTTATTTACTTATAATAAGAAATACTTTAAAATTATTGAAATGTCCTATTTCTCCTTAAATTTCACCCACTAAAAAACTCACTTTTGAAGAAAAGGCAAACATAATCCATAGACAGGAGTATTCTACCAGCGACACCAAACGCCAGAGTGCCAGAGTGATTGGTGGTTGTTATGAGAATTCTTAAGTAGAAAACGTCCGGATTGCTAAAGGCAGAGCACATGAAACTGAAAGCTCTCTCCAAAGGGCATAAGGAGTCAAACAACTTGCCATTAGTATATAAAAAAACTCACCTCTTTTCAAATTCAAGGGCAGAGCTAAAATAAAGATATAAATCATGAAGAGAAACAGAAGGAATTCCAGACGGATTCCACAGCTATCAGAGCTACATTATCATTTGTATTTCTTAACTCATTTGTGCATCAGTAAGTTATATAGTTCACAGATGGTTTAAAAATCATATTTCCACTGTTTCTCAGATCAAGTACATAAAGAACCATAGGCTTTGGTGACTTTGAGTCCTAAAATTTTGGCAGACCAAACTGCCATTTGTATGAGTGGCTTATTAAATTTCTCTTAACATTCAATTATAACTTTGTAAGACCAAGTTAACTGTAAAATATGCCTTCAGATTTGATTCTGTATTTACTTCCCTAGCTGTAAGAGGCAAAATATTCATGAAGCCTGTCTTTACAGACTTGACCCTCCAAGAGTCCCAGTTGAATTAACTGTAGCATATACAAAGGAATGTCATATTAGTTTATCACATGCAAAAAGCAATTTGAAATTAATTCATGTAAAATGTCAAAATACCGATATTATTAATGACCCAATTATGTACTTTTTTCTGAGACAGTATAGCATCAGTATCCAAAATATATTTAGTATTTTCTACTGTGCCAGTCACAAAATTCTTTATGCAGATTTTCTCATTAATTCTCACAACTAGATGAGGTGTCAAGAATTGTGAAGCATTTGAGATTTTTACCCTACTTGCAAGCTAAGATAGCCTGCTACAGTTTTATGGACGGTGCAGCAGACATGAGACTCTTGGGTCAGACACAAAGGACTTTAGTACCCACAGAAATAGCAGTAACCAAAGTACTGGCATTTTCTTGAGCCAGTTCTGCAAGCCCCCACTCCCCAGGGCAACAGCAAGAAGGTCAGGTGGCAAAAGCACACACACAGTGGTTGCATTCCAAAAGAGGAGCCCTGAATTCAGGAAACCTGGATATTTTAAAATAAACAGTTAGCATGCTGTTCTTCGTTCCAGAGGGGTAGACCATCACTTCATTCCAAGGCTCTTTGCTGTACAGACGTTCTGGAACAAATAGGCCAGAACAAAGGCAGTCAGCATCCCTACTTAGAGAACAGACAGAAATGTAAGACACTCATGGAGAATTGTCTCACAACATGTAAGTGCTTTAATTATTTCTCTTACAAAGAGAAACTTTTAGCTTAGAGAGAACTTAAGGAGCCATTCAATGAAGTCATGTAGTGTTGTGCTTTTTCATGGGAGTGTTATTTATATGCTCCCATAAAGTGGTACAAATTGCACTTGGGTGAGTTTGCAAACTGCGTGGGTGTGAGATTGGGTGCAAAGATGCACCCAAAGGAAGCTTTCATTAGGTGTTCTGAAAAATGGACTGTGCTAACCATAACTTTCATACATAGTTTAACACCTACTATTCTCAATCAGGAAGTACGCCGCTGTTGAAAAACATGTGCTCTGAAATGAGACAGCATCAAGTTGGAATTTCAGCTCTCTGCTCACTAACTTTTCTGATGCTCAGTTTCTTCATCTACGAAATGGGAATACCTTGCGGGGTCATTGTAAGAATTAAATGAGTCCATGGATGTAAAGCTCCCAGCACAGTATGCTGACACATAGTAAATGTTCAACAATAAAGAGCAACACGGATGACTTGTAGGGTGATTGTCGTAGAGTCCCTTTAACTTCTGTTGCTCTCACAATTCAGAAAATTCACCAATAAAATCAGAAGAAAATTTGAAAGCCTTGCCTTTCCATGTAAAAGCTTTGTCAGGCATTGGGGATCTGTCATATTGAATTTAACTTTTGTGTTCAAAGATTAATTTTAAACATGGGTAAAAAGTCTTCAAGCTGTCAAAGCATTAGCTTTTAGCATCGGAATGGATGTTGTTCATTTGAAAGGTCTCCTAATATTTTTTTTATTGACTTTGAGCAGGAAAGCTTGTCATTTTCCCTAACATGATGTGAATAAAATACAAATGTGCAGAGAGAACTGGAGTTGAGAGGAGTTCAGTAATCTACATTTGCCGTAATGTGTGTCCTAGCGATCAATTCAAAGGGCCCTGTGACTACGTAAGGGAACTGTGCTGTGTTAGAGACAGCTCCGTTGAACTTTTATCCATTCACATGGAGAGGTGTTGGAAGATGAAATTGCATTTTGCATTCACTTAAAAGTTACACCACAGCCATTAGATAAAAGCAAGAATAATTGCCTGCTCTGTGGGCAGGCTGCTACAGAAGAAGAAACACACTCATCAAACAGTTGTGTTTTTCAGCTTTGACAGATGGAACATCACATTCTTTGGTGAGTTCCTCCACCCTGTAAAATTTAATGATTTGCCCTCCCCACTGATTACTGAACAAATTATGTCCACAATAGCTTGATGTAGATTTGCTTTCGAAAGCCTCTCAACTTTAACTAATAGTTGCAATCCAAATTAACAATAACCAAGGAAGTATGGAAATTATGGGTGCATTCTGGTAATTCACTCCAAACTAAGCTTGTTATCTGCATGAAATACAGCCATGGCTCTATGAATAATTCTCAAAAACGTTGCATTTAAAATGAGCACTGGGTAGGATAAACAGTAGTTAAATAATACTTAAACTCTACCATCTGGTATTTTAGTATTTTAATGTGAGCTGAATTTCTTTATTAGGTGTTTATTTCAGATTCTTTCTGTATAGATTCTTTTCTTATGCAGAGGGAGCTCCATAAATTGGGGAGGAGTAAGAGTTGCCATTCAGTGCATTTTTCTTTTGTAGCAATTCTCTTAAAGAAAAACACATATTTTAGAATCTTGGCCATTTCCCCAAAGGGGCAACTAAATAACTCCTGAAAGATTTTGTCTTAACTCAGATCAAGTTTTTGTAAGCCTACTAAGCTGGATGGGTATAAGAGAAGGAAGGAGTTGCTCAGGTAGCCGAGTAAAAAAGAGTATATGGTAAAGATTGATGACAGGAAACAAGCAAATAGATTTGATTAAGAGTAGGAGACAGGCCAGGACCAAAATATAAATATATGGTAGTAGTCTTTGGAAGAAAAATAAGAGAACAAGATAAAGAATATTTGAAAAATGAAATGGGTATCATGAAAGGAAGATTTAAGGGGCACATCATAATGGGAAAAAAAAAATCTTTTATTTTCCCGAAAATTCTATACTAAGCTATTCCAATGACTTAATGTGAAACTTTTATAAGAATTTCTTTTCTTCTTCCTGATGTGAAAGGGCAATATAGGGTCACAGGGAGGAAGCAAGAGGCAACAGTAATGACATGGACATGGCTCCTTATTGCTCAGCAGAACACTTTCACAGGCACTACCTACCCCTTTGCTTGCCACCGCGCTCCACGGAAGCCAGGTACAGCTGATCTTACCATGCCCACTGTATACATCAGGAGCAAGCTCAGTGGAGGAGTACCTTGAAGTCATTTTATTTTTCAAAACAATTGACTTTAATTGTTATATTCCAAATTAGCGCTAACCAAAGTGGCAAGGATATTCTGGGGATGCTCAAAGCTAAACTATGATCTTCTTAAAATGTACCTTCCTCCTGACCCCAAATTCAGTTTGTACTTGATTACACTAACCCATTTATAGAAATCTGGCTCTAGACCAATTGAAAACTTGGCCCTGGAATAGTCCCTTAATTTCTCTAAGCACCAGACTACTGAACTAACATTGTAGAGCATCGACAAAGCACTTTCACATCCATCTCTCTTCATGTTCACAGCAACTGTATAAGGTAAATATTTACATTTTTAATAAAGTAAATTTAAATTCAGAGTTGGCAAATGGTCTACTCAAGACCATGCTGACATTAGATTCAGTTCTCTACTCAAGATCTCTAAACCACCATCTTATCATGGAATCTGGAATAGGGTTGGATGCTTTTTAATATCTCTTTCAATGCTTTTTAATATCTCTCTCAATTCTATCCTGCCTGACTTCAAGGACTGACTGGGAAAATTTGTTGTTATTTACATGTGAGTAGTATTTTGCTGGTAAACTGTATATTTGGAATAAAAAATAAAATAAAAATTAAAGTATTTCCTGCTACCTCCTTTTTACAAGTATGGTGAGAAGGACAGAAGATGAATTAAAACGTCTCTCTACCCTTAAAGAGTGCATGCTCTGGTTTGGGTCACAATATATAAACATCCACTGGCAGTACAGCACCACAGACAAAGTACTCTGGGAGTCAGAGCAGGCGGTAGCCTTAAGGCTTAAATGACAAGATGGGTTTAAACACTCAGAGACACTCAGCGCAAGGGAACAGAAGAATGATAACCCAGAAAAATCTTGTGTACTGTCTTCCTTATTATCATATCTCTTTACCAAAAAGACATTACAATGTGTTTTCTAGTAAATGATAATAACATTATTGTCATCTTTATTGTTATTTACTGCCAATGTAACCCTCCTAGTAAAAGAAAGTTAGGCAGCATCCATTCATTCAGTACCTGAAATATGATTGGCATGTATACTCAAATCCAGAGAACATGCAGATTTTAGACAAGAGCTTCAGCTGTGTCTTCAAAGTAACTTTTTTCATCTGTTTTCTTGCATCTTTATTAAGATCTGCCAAAATCCTATTCAAGTGACCAGTTCAATCTTTATGCCTCTGTGTCTAACTTCTCAAGTCAAACACTGGAATAAATTTAAGGGAAAAGGACAGAATGGAGAATGGCAGTTACCCATGAACAATTGAGTGTTGGCAGACTTTTCTATTATCCATAATTGTTCAGTGTTACTAAGTTGTACTCTGTAAAATTACCCCAAAGCCAAAACAACTTGCCCACTTATACTTGTAACAATGTACACAGTGCAGATTTTCTCCATGAAACAAGTAAGATGGATGTCAGAGCAGGCCTTGGAAGATATTGAAAACCAAGAACTTGCTAATAGATTGCTCTGACAGAAGATTAAATAAGTAATACACAAGCATCAATTTCAAACACTTTTTCCATTTAAATTTCAGCACTGCATCAAACATCAGGCAACTGTGTAAGATGAAGTAGAACCAAAGCAAGAAGGAAATTATAATAATGTAGCTTGCAATGCAACTTCATTTCAAATAACATCTTTCATAAAAATTGATGTCTAAAGTGCTTTACTGAATAAAATAGTACAAGAAAGTGGACAGCATTTGATATAAATTACAGAAAACAGTGGTGTAAGGGTATTATATGTGGAGCAAATGAAAGCATTCTATCAGAAAGCCAGCAGCAGCGGGAAGGGGCGCGGAGAGATGCCGCAAACCGTGGAACTTTAGATGAGGTGGAAGAAACTTGGACATTGATAAGAAAGTCATTTTTCTCCCCACTTATGTTTTCTAAAATGAAGTACTTATCATTCTCTTTTAGTAGAATGATTTAAGCTATAGATCTTATAAAACTGAACTTTTAGATGCTTAGCTTGAATATTGCGAATCAAGCAGACAGAGTGAGGAGTTCAGTGTGAATAAACATCCCTTCAAATGGGCTGAGTGGCTACAACTGTTCAGGCCACAGGTGAGAAAATCCTCTTCCAAGCATTTTCTGCTCATGGCTTAGAGCACGGGCATTGTAAGCAGGCCAATCAGATCCATGCCCGAACTCTGTATGTTCCTGGGCAATGTATAATCTCTCTTTGCCTCAGTTTCTTCATTTCTATAATATCTATGCAACAAGACTGTCACAAAGATTAAATAACAAAATACATATGAAAAGTGTAGCACAAGGTCAGTAGCACAGCCATTTAAACCGTTAGCTGCTGTAAAAATTAGGTATAAAGAGGAGGTCTGCATCCCTATGGGAACTCCAGAACCACCAATGAGGAACTATGGGTTTACCAAAGCCCAAAGGTGTTCATATGAAGTGGTCAAGATCACCTCGGAGCGCTCCCACAAGGGGTGTGCCGCTCACACACCCCCTCCAAGAGTGCTACAGCAAAGTGCACGTATTCAAGGGTGTGGATCCCTATGGTCACAGGACTTACAGTTTGCAATCAAGAATCCAAAAGAACAGAAAACTGACAATCTTTAAAATTTGGTAGAGGATCCAGAGTAGGTCTTCTGTTAAGAGGTTCATGAAGGGAAGTTAGGGCACATAAACCCATTCATTTAACACACAATTATTGAAGTTATAGAATCAGATGCTCCAGCCCCACTGCTTCCTCCACTGGCTCCCTAAATGACGGCTTTGCTGTGTGGCCTGTCTTGTCCTCTCTGCCTCAGGTGGCTTCCCTGAATGTGCTCAGTGTCCCACCACGTCCACCGTTCCCCCTGGTGTTAGTGAAGTATTGCAGCATAACAAATTATCCCCAAACTTAGCAACTTAAAACAACCAACACTTACTGTCACACAACTCCTGAGTGCCGGGATTCGTGCCGGGATTCCAAGAGGAACTTGGCCGTGTGGCTCTGGCTCAGGGTCTCTCGGGAGGTCTCTGCAAAGCCAAGCCGCTGGTCAAGGCAGCAGGACTTCCTCATGTTACTGAACTGGGATTCGGCTGCCTGCCACCACACACAAGCACAACACAGTAATTGGTGGGAAAGGAAAAAGGGTTTTATTAAACGATTGCCCAATCTGGGGGAGCTGGAGGCTCCCTGGCTCCAAGCCATCCTCTTTTGCAAAACACAGAAATAAGCCAGCCAACCCCAGGACCAGAATCAGTGTCCAAACACCTCACTCCATTCTGTTCTCCTGGAGCCCAAGGCTCTTACACAAACAGGTCTTCGTCTCTCCAGCTTCAGGATCTCGGTCTCTCTCTCTCACTCTAGGTGCACACTTGCAGGGCCGGGTCTCCATTGCCCCTCCACAGCTCCGCCTCTTTTCCTGGCTGGGGCGCAGTGCCAGATCACTGCAGCCTGTCATGTGAGGGGCTCCATCCATGGGCCCCCGGGGCCAGCAACTGTTCTTGGCCCATACATCTGTGTGCTGCTCTCAGTGCGAGAGAACGGGAGCAGTCCAGGACCCGAGCTGTGTGGCGCAGGGTCACAGTGTCCTGTGGGCTGCTGCCAGTGAGGCATGTGTCCCACACAAGCCTGCTCCCAACCAGACCAGCAAGGGCAAGGCAAGAGCCAGTAGCAGGACCCAGCACCCACCTGGTCTCACGAACACTCTGGTTCCTCCCGACCTGGTGGGCGAGAGGAACACAAGGAGGGACAAGTCTTTCCATGGCCCCCATTTAATCTTTTGTTCCAAAATCCTACACGCTGTGGGAGTGTCCAACTTGTCAGCCAACTCAGGCTACTGTCCACGCTCATCAGTCCTCACAGTGTCTCTGCCCCTCCTCCTGGCACCGTGACCCAGAAGCAGGTAGGAGGATTTCCTAGCCAAGCTCAGGGGCACGGCCTCTCTCCCCATAGCAGGGCGTCACCATGTTCACCTCTGCAATACACGTGTGTTGCGACCTTTTCAGCCCATGCATACTCTGTGCAAGTTGTGTCACGAGCCGTGTTAGGTGTTTTTACCCTTCCCTGGGGGTAAGAAGATCTGTCATGCCTCAACTGGGGCTTCGGTTCACCTTGGGGTTTCCTGCAATCGCTTCCTCACTTTGGGGAGTGCAGCCTTTCTCCTGTTGTGTCACACCATGCTGCTTGGTTGCCAGGGCAACACACACACACTGGCACCCACTGGCACCCACTGCTATCTTGTTTACTGTTGCCCCAGGCAGCCTCCTCCTGCCCCCTCCCTTCTTCTCCCAGGGAAGGCAGGCTCACCCCTGCCTCTCAGGGCTTTTCCCGCCACCCCAGAGATCTGGTCAGATCTCCCCTGTTACAATGTGGCTGTTGGCAGGAGATTTTAGTTCTTCACCATGCGGGTCTCTTCATAGGACTTATCATTGTATTTGTGAGCTGTTTTTCCCCAGAACAGGTAATCCAAGAAAGTAAGAGACACTGGGTCAGAAGCTGCAATGTCTTTTATAAACTAATCTCGGAAGTGACTTGGCATTACTTCTGCAGGGTTCTATTGGTCATAGACTTCCCTGGTACAATGTGGAAAGGTGTGAATAGCAGGATGCAGAAAGCCCTGGGCCCACCTTGGAGCCTGGCTACTGTTCCTCCTGATGGCCAGTTGTTCTTCCGCCCTGGCCGCTGCTTAGCCTGTTAATGACTATGATCCAGCTTGTCTATATTTTTCTGCCCCTTCCAAGCTAAACTTGTTGTAAACTACTGAGTAATATTGAAGTTTTCCTTTCTCAAAGTACCCTATTATAAAGAACACAACATAAATTCTTAAGGCTTTTATCCATGTGTTCTTCCAGGTAAATCTGAATATGCTTATTAGAAAGCATTAGCTACTAGAACTCAAGGGTCACCTCTCTGTACCTCACTATACAGCATCGAACATGTCATCCTCATTTTTGAGACATTGAAAATAATTAGAGTTATCATCAATAAATGAAGCTTCAGAGGAATGCTCGCCTTGAACTGCGTTTCCTCTGGGTCTTTGCTCTCTATTCATTTGGTGGAGCTCTCTAACTCTCTCCCTGAGTGTTCATGTTCTTTCTCATGGCCTGACTTCAGTGACAGCACCTTCAGGGAGCGCCTCTGACCCTTCACAGCCCCCCCCTACTTTAGGGCTGCATTTCCATTTCCTCTGTATCTCTCTCTCCGTTGTTGAACCACTAGAGAGGACGAGGGCAAGGATGCTGCTCATGTGATAGAACTTTGTAAAGGGGTAGTACTGGAGGCAAGTCTGTTAGACAGTGAGGCGTGGTGAGGAACCCCACTGATGAGGGATTGTCAACTTGCTGATTTAGAGGAAAAAAAACAATTTCTCAAAAGTCATTAGATAGGTTCGTCTCTAGGATCATAGGATAACATGTTTCTCTTCTTGGAAGGAAAGGATGTTTACCTTCCTGCAAGTCCCTGATTGTTAATGAAACAGCTTGACCTTTTAGGGCTGTTTGCTCAGTGACCTTCCTGACTCTTAGTCCAAATTGGCTGTGGCTGAGGCAGAGCCTGGCAGGTGCCCTGGAGGCAATGGGGTGGGACTGACCTCAGCTTCCTCAGCCTTGACTAGCTCAGCGCTTCTCAGGGGCCCAAATCCTGAACTTTCTGCTTCCGTGTATGGCATATTTTTATCTTTTTTTTATTCTAAAAACAATGTACAGCTTTTAGGAACAGTTGAAGAAGAATACTGGAAAAACAAAACTCCAATAATCTCATACACAACTGCATAGAAAACTGTGAGTTCTGAACCTGTATATTCTATGTGCTATGTGTTTAGTAAATGAGTTCAAGTTCCCTACCTATTTTCCTTCTCTCTCTCTCTCTCTCACATACACACAAACACACGTACGCACGCTCAATCTTTTTTGGACACAAAAGCCAGTGGCACATGGCATGTGCTCCCTTCCAAGCCTTTGTCCATATGTGTATAAAGCTTCGCATCCTTGCGTCATGGTCTGCGTACAATTTCCCACTTTTCTTTTAGCATCTAACGTGAAACCATGAGCAGTATTCCAGTGTTGCCGCGTAGCCTTCCTAATGCAGTGTAGGGAGTTTGGGTGTCCAACAGACCCCGGGGCAGGCCCTGCCCGTGTCATTTAGCAGTTGTATTACCTTGGGTAATTAATTATCCTCTCAGGGAATCACTTTGTCTCTGAAATAGGGTTAACAAGATCTGCCCATCCTGTCAGGATTAATAACTGAGTTACAGGATGAAAAGTCTTAATGCTGGCCTACACTAAATCTCCAATAAATTTTAGCTAAACATAACCTTCATAAAATATAAATGTTAATGTGATACAATATTCCAAGTAGAAAATAAAACTTATTTTGGAGATATAGCCACTCTAACATATGATGAAATGCTTATTATGTACCCACAATCTTTTTAAATTCCACTTTCACATTTTACAATAGAAATGTACATCAAATCATGTCACACACCTTAAGTTTGCACAGTGTTTTATGTCAAAAATTTCTGTATAGAGCTGGGAAAACAATTCAATTTCAGCCATTTGAGTCTGATGCGTGTCTCTTGTCGCTGAGAGCAGCGACCTCTCTAATTACAGTCCTTTCATGTGGGGATGTATTTCAGTTGATTCCCTTGTGTCGTTTCCTCTCGTCATCCTGGCTACACATTGCTTCTAATAGAAATATTCACCTCCTGGTGTTTATGTTTACACTGAAGATATTCATCGGCTGATCCCTGGGTTTTCCTGTGACGGTCAACATTGCATGCGATATGAAGCAGAATGTAAGGCTGTTTGCATAACTGGGAAGTAAGTAGTTAACCACCCAGTAAATGAATAGAGGTTTTGCGAGATCAAACCTGTGTTAATTAGGAAATTGTCACTTCACAGGTTCTGGTTGAATTCTTGGATTATTTCTGAAACCAAGGAAACAGGAAGAATGAATTCTGCTGATCACTGTAGAGAGGAGGAGCTTTGGCCAGAAAGTTCTTGTTCTTGTTCTTGTCCTTGTTCTCATCCTTGTCCCCATTCCCCTCCCCGTCCCCCTCCTCCCTCGCTCCCTTCCCCTCCTCCTGCTTCTCCTCTTCCTTCTTCTTCTTCTACCCTTTCTTTGGGCTGCTAAAGCTCTGTAAATAAATAAATAGCACTATTTACACTTAAAATTTTCTTGTTAATGTCTATAGATGTGGTGGGTCTTGGTGGTAATTAAACAATGATCAATGAAATTTTACTAGGATCGGGCTTTGTTTTGTTCCATTTTGCTACGAAGAAGGAAGGAGTGTTTTGATTGGGATGATATATTGGGCAGAGTGCTCACTTGCAATCTACAGAATTCACTTTTGCAAATATAGCCAGAAGAGGAATTAATGAAAGAATATTCAATAATTGACAGACTATCTGGTAGGGCCGGAGGATCTGACAATGAATGTGAACATCCTTGAGCAATAGCCAGCTTCTCCTTTTCTAGCTGAAACACCACTGGCACTAGCATTTAGCACTTAGGATGCTCGGGACTGGATCCCAGAAGCACTGCCACTCCCTGCCCCCAACAACTGGACTCTTCCACATACCTGGTCTGTCGAAAGACCAAATTTCTGGGTGCACCTGACTCCTCACATGCGTTTTCCCTCTTTCCTGAGAACAGTGTGATTAGAGGAAGACAGGTCTCATGCAGGGAGTCTGAGATTGCAAGATATCGGGCTTCCTCTTTGGGAAAGAGAGACAGAAGTGGGAAAATATCACAATATAAGAAAAGTGACTCAAAGATGTCAGGTAGCCCAGGTGACAAATGTACACATCACAGGGTTAGTCATTCGGCGTGTTCTGTTCACACTAATTGTGGGATTTTGTCCCTAAGCAGAAATTTCCCACTGCCAAGTATTTCTCAGCTCTCTGGAGGTGGATTCCTCATTCCTCAGAACCAGGAATGTTCAAACTCTTTGCTGTCACAAAGAAAACTTGCCATTTATAAAACGTGTGTCCCTGCTTCCTCCACCCGCCCCTCACCAGCATGCGCAGTGTTCGCTGGGGCGTGGAGATGACGAAAATAAACCGATAAAGGTGAGTGCGTGTGTGCAAGTTATAGACGCACTACACATCACGTATTGCCGTGAGGGAGCGCACGACCTCGCCGTGGCTGGATGGTGAGATATAACTGTAATAAAAGTCAAAGGAGTAAACTGTTTCTTAGAAAGTTGGTGGCATAAAAGGAAAATAGGATGGATGGGTAAGATAATTAGAAAATGTCTACTAATGCAAGAAAATACATAATTTCACCATTATTAGGCATGTGATCCTCAGGCAGAATGCTAATTACTCACTCTAATTGGAAATATAATTACTAAAGTAGTCAATGTTTCCAAATAATAATTTGTAGAGTAGATGGGAAGAAAAACATGTTCTTCAATGCAATGCTATATTTAGAAACCTTATCAATCTCTGATCTTCATAATTAAGAAGGACTCAGTCTGGTTTTGTTAAATATAATTGTAGGCCAAATAATTAGTGTATGGAGAGAATTAATGAAGGTAAGTCAAAGTTATAACAAACCAGGTTTGAATACCTGCTTTTTACTAGTGATGAGTTTCTTACTGAATCATCTGCATTTGCTGGAAATTTTCTATAATACTATTTAAGATATTTTACAATATCTTGCAAAATTACAAGCATAATATGTTTCTTAGAAAACATTTAGAAATATAGATAGGCAAAAAAAGGAAGAAAATAAATCTTAGCACCTCACATGTATCAGTGTCCTCAAGCTGCCACAACAAAATGCCACAGACTGGGTGGCTTAAAATTTATTTCTCACATCCTGCAGGCTGGGAGTCCCAAATCCAGGTGTTGGGGACTTTGGTTGCTGGTGAGACCTCTCTTCCCGGCTTGGAGGTGGCGACCTACTCACTGTGCCCACACGTGGTGGAGACAGAGAAGGAGCAAGCTCTCTGCTGTCTCTTCTTATACAGGCACTAATCTCATCATGAGAGTTTGCCCACATGACCTCATCCAACCTATGAAGAATATTCCTGTAATCGTAGCTTTGTTGCAGCCCGTAATTATTCTGAGTTGCGGGATTTCTGGGGCAAAGGTTATGTATATTTTAAGGCTTTTGATAGTATTGCCTAATTTCCCTTCAGAAAGTTTATTCCACATATATTCTCAACTAGTAATATAAGAAAGCCTGTTCTTGATGTCTTCACCCTTAACCTTTATTAACATAAGAAATCAATATTTTAGAATTTTTGCCAAAGATATACTTGTTTTACCTTTTTTATTGTTCTATGGAAGTTTTTAATCAACTTTTATTCTTAGAAATTTTGTCTATCAGTAGAAAGGTCTTCCACACTTCAAAATTAAATAAGCTTTCATATGTATTTTAATCTTAAACTTTTAAAACCTATTTTGTACATGCACATTTAAATACATCTAGAGATTCTTTTAGAGTTAAATATTCTTTTTTCAAGCGGTTAGCAAGTTGTCGCCATGTTTTTGAAATTCAGTACAACTATTCATAACATGTTATTTCCTACACAAAGAAAATTTTAATTGGTAAAATATAAAGTAGGCCTCATTTTAAAGGATCCTTAACTACAAAATTGTCCTCATTGGCTAGATGCTGAGGATTATGTTATTATAAAGGTTGTATGGATTGACTCTGGCCAGCTGTTGGTAGTTATTTTTAAAACATTATGTGAACATGATCTATGATAATTTCCTGAATAACAGTCCTGAAAATTAAATCTCCTCATACACAATTTGGCTCCAGCATGGGAGTTTGTGCATAATTTTCTCTGTAAGCATACCTCATTCTAATCTTGAAATCAGTAACGCTTAAGACTAAAAGCATAATTAATTTGGTATGTCAAATTAATCCTTGCTGTTTCTTGACACTTCCAACAAGGATATTGATTGTTATGATTTTTTAAACACAAACAGCTCTCCAATAAAACCTGGAAGTGCATTTTCCAATTCACTTGGAACTTCAAATTGCCACTAGATGGGGTTGTTAAGTCTTTACCAAATTGGGTCTAATATAATGTAATGATCTTAAAGCAAAATATCTGTAATGTTTTAGTTGGCACTCCTATGCAGATAATTTTAACTCATCTCTAGAGAACCATGACTTTAGAAGATTTAGAATGAATGTAAAATTTATATAATAAAAATTTGTTAGTAAAAATTGCAAGTTGATATTAAAAGCTTTCTTCTCAAATGAGCATACAGAAATCCCTGGCACTACTATATAGTTACACACAATAACCAATTGGAAAACATATGAGAATATCCCATTCACAATAGGTACAAAAGTATAAAGTTCTGAGGAATAACTAACAACAGAAGTGAAGGCCTTTATACAGAATAATGTCAAGTATTACTAAATAGCATTAAAAAGTCCTGAAAAAGATAGCTATACAATGTTCATGAATAGAAAAGTTAAATAATATAATGATGTCAGTTTCTTCAGATTAATCTACATATTACATACAATTCCAATCACAATACCAATACAATTGTTAGTGTAAGTTAACAAACTGATAACAAGCTGATACTAAATTCATATATGGTAGCACATGACTTAAAATAATTTGTTCAATTTGAAGAAAAACAATATGAGGGTAACTTGCCTAATTTGACCAATGAAATGAGATGTAAATACAAGAAAAAAATCTGGAGTTCCGGCCAATGTGGAGGCATAGGTAGATACACTAGGCTTCCTCACACAACCAAAAGAAGAACAACAACAAATTTCAAAACAAGAACAATCATCACTGCCATAAAATTGAACTGTATGGAAGTCCAACAACCAATAAATTAAAGAAGAAACATTCATCCAGACTGAGAGGAGGCACAGAGATGGGCAACTGGGGCAGAGAGGATGCATGGCAAGGAAGCAAACTTGGCGGGCAAGGCAGTGGCTGGTGGACCAGATGGTTCCACATTCACATGTGGATAAGCTGGGAGGAACAACTGGGGAGAGAGACAGACTGTGCAACCCAGGCTTCCAGCAGGAGGAAATAAAACCTCAAAACCTCTGGTTGTAAAAACGTGTTGGGGTTGTGGCAGCGGGAGAAACTCCCAGCCTCACAGGAGAGTTCGTTGGAGACCCACAGGGTCCTAGAATGTACACAAACCCACCCACCCAGGAAACAGCACCAGAAGGGCCCAATTTGCTTATGAGTAGCAGAGGAAGTGACTGAAAGTAGGGCAAGAGCCAAGCGACTGAGCAAGCAGCATTGTTCCCTCTCAGTCCCTCCCCACATAAAGCGCCACGGCACAGCCAAGTAGGTTGCCCCACTCTGGGGAATACCTAAGGCTCCACATCTCACAAGATAACAATAGCACCAAGACAAAGAAATATGGCATCAATGAAAGACAGATCAAAATTTCAGAAAAAGACTAAGAAATGAGGAGGTAGCCAACCTATCAAATGCAGAGTTCAAAACATTGGTAATCAGGATGTTCACAGAAATGACTGAGTACAGACACAAAATAGGGGAAGAATTGAAGGCTATGCAAAATGAAATGAAGCAAAATATACAAGAAACCAACAGTGAAGGGAAGGAAACCGGGACTCAAATCAATGATTTGGAACAGAAAGAAGATATAAACATTCAACTGGAACAGAATGAAGAACCAAGAATTCAAAAAAAATAATGAGAGACGTAGGAACCTCTGGGACAATTTTTAACATTCCAACATCTGAATCATAGGGGTGCCAAAAAGAGAAGAGGAACATCCAGAAATTGAAAACTTATTTGAAAACATAATGAAGGAGAACTTCCCCAATCTGGTGAAAGAAATAGACTTCCAGGAAGTCCAGGAAGCTCAGAGAGTCCCAAAGAAATTGGACTCAAAGAAGCACACACCAAAGCACATCATAATTACACTACCCAAGATTAAAGAGAAGGACAGAATCCTAAAAGCAGCAAGAGAAAAGGAGACAGTTACCTACAAAGGAGTTCTCTTAAGATTATCAGCTGACTTCTCAAAAGGAACCTTACAGGCAAGAAGGGGCTGGAAAGAAGTATTCAAAGTCATGCAAGGCAAGGGCCTACATCCATGATCACTCTATCCAACAAAGCTATCATGTAATGCAAGCGCAGATAAAGTGCTTCCCAGATAAGGTCAAGTTAAAGGAGTTTATCATCACCAAGCCCTTATTATATGAAATGTTAAAGGGACTTCTCTAAGAAAAAGAAGAAGATCAAAAATATGAAGAGTAAAATCACAACAAACTCACAACTACCAACAACTGAACCAAAAAAAAAAAATCAAAAACAAAAATGAACCAAGCAAACAACTAGAACAGAAATAGAATCACAGAAATGGAGATCACGTGGAGGATTATCAGTGGGGAAGGGGAGGAGGGAGAATGGGGGAAAAGGTACAGGGAATAAGAAGCATACATGGTAGGTACAAAATAGACAGGGGGAGGTTAAGAATAGTATATGAAATGGAGAAACCAAAGAACTTTTATGTACAACCCATGGACATGAACTAAGGGTGGTGGGAAATGCTGGTGGAAGGGGAGGTGCGGGGTGGTGGGGAATAAAGGGGAGGAAAAAATGGGACAACTGTAATAGCATAATCAATAAAATATACTTTAAAAAAAGAAATAAAAAATCCTCACATTATCCAAAAAATCAGAGAAAAAGAGAAAATTGGTTATTCTTGGGGGAAAATATTAATATAAATAAAATTAAATTTTCATGTGACATGAGTGAAAAGCATTCCAGGACAACTAAGAATCTTACATGTCTTTAAAATGTAAAAAGAAAATGTAGTGCTTTTTTCTTCTCATGATAAAGAAGAAACTCTCTCTTTTTTATACTCTAATTTCCTTTTTTTATCATTGTTGTTCAGTTACAGTAGTCCCACCTTTCTGTCCATTAATCTTCCCTGTCCCGTGTACCCCCCAACTTCCACAGTCAATCCCCACCCCATTGTCCATGCCCAATAGTACTCTATTCATGTTCCTTGCCTTGTACCTTCCTCTTCTTTTCCCCATTATCACTCTCCACCCTCCCCTCTGATCACTGTCAGTCTGTTCTTTATTTCCATGTCTCTAGTTCTTTTTAGCTCATTTATTTGTTTTGTTGATTAGGTTCAAATTATAGTTGAGATCATATGGTATTTGTTTTTCACTGCCTGGCTTATTTCACTTAGCATAATGCTTTCCAGTTTTATCCATGCTGTCTGAAAGGATAGGAGTTCCTTCTTTCTTTCTGCTGTGTAGTATTCCATTGTGTAAATGAGCCACATTTTTTGATCCACTCATTTCCTGACGGGCACTAATGTTGCTTCTAGTACTTGTGTGTTGTAAATTGTGCTGCTAGGAACGTTGGTGTGCATAGGTTCCTTTGAATTGGTGTTTCAGAATTCTTATGGTATAAATAATCTTAGTAATGCAATCATCAGGTCAAAAGGCAGTTCCATCTTTAGCTTTTTGAGGAAATCCATACTATTTTCCACAGTGGCTATACCAGTCTACATTCCCACCCACAGTGTACTAGGGTTCCCTTTTCTTCACAACCTCACCAGCACTTGTTGTTTGTTAATTTGGTTATAATGGACATTCTGACTGGTGTGAAGTGGTATCTCACTGTGGTTTTAACTTGTATCTCTCTGATGGCTAGTGATGCTGAGCATCTTTTCATATGTCTCTGAGCCCTCTGTACATCCTTGGAGAAGTATCTGTTCAGATCCTTTGTCCATTTTTTAATTGGATTGTTTGTCTTCTTGGTGTGGAGTCATGTGAGTTCTTTATATATTTTGGAGATCAAACCCTTGTCTGAGGTATCATTGGGAAATATATCTTGCCATATGGTTGGTTCCCTTTTGATTTTGCTTACATTTTCTTTAGCTGTGCAGAAGCTTTTTAGTTTGATGTAGTCCCATTTGTATATTTTTTCCATTGTTTTTCCTGCCCTAGGTATTGGTGAAAATATTGCTCCATGGAATATCTGAAATTTTCCTGCTAATATTCCTCTCTAGGACATCTATGGTGTCACGACTTGTATCATAAATCTTTTATCAGTCTTGGGTTTATTCTAGTGTATGGTGTAAGTTGGTGGTCTAGTTTCTTTTTTTGCATGTACTTGTGCAGATCTCCCAACACCTTTTGTTGAAGAGGCTATCTTTATTCCATTTTATGCTCCTGTCCACTTTATCAAATATTAGTTGACCCGAGAGACATGGGTTTATTTCTGGGCTCTCTATTCTGTTCCATTGATCTATGTGTCTGTTCTTATGCCAGTACCAGGCTGTTTTGATTACAGTGACCTTGCAATACAGTGTGATATCAGGTATTGTGATCCCTCCTACTTTGTTCACTTTTCTCAAAATTGTTGTGGGTATTTGAGGTCATTTATGTTTCCATATAAATTTTTGAAACATTTGTTCTAGATCTGTGAAATATGTCATCGGTATTTTGATAGGGATTGCATTGAATCTCTAAGTTGCTTCGTGAAGTATGGACATTTTAATGATATTCTCCCAGTCCATGAACACATTACATGCTTCCATTTGTTTGTGTCTTCCTTAATTTGTTTCTTCAGTGTTGTGTAGATTTCTGAGTACAGATCTTATACCTCCTTGGTTAAGTTTATTCCTAAGTATTTTATTTTTCTTGTTGCTATAGCAAATGGGATTTTTTCCCTAGTTTCTGTTTCTGATATGTCTTTGTTG
>PVJI01012201.1:0-52633 GCA_004026765.1 Micronycteris hirsuta | reverse complement strand
CATTTCCTATACTATTCTTAACCTCCCCCTGTCTGTTTTCTATCTACCGTTTATGCTACTTTTTCTCTGTACTTTTTCCTCCTCTCTCCCCTTCCCACTCCCCTGTTGATATCCCTCCACACCTTATATAAATCCCTTCAACATTTCATATAATAAAGACTGGGTGATGATGAACTCCTTGAACTTGACCTTATCTGAGAAGCACTTTATCTGCCCTTCCATTCTAAATGAGAGTTTTGCTGGATAGAGTCATCTTGGATGTAGGTCCTTGCCTTTCATGACTCAGTCTACTTCTTTCCAGCCCCTTCTTGCTTAGAAGGTCTCTTTTGAGAAATCAGCTGACAGTCTTATGGGAATTCCTTTGTAGGTAACTGTCTCCTTTTCTCTTGCTGCTTCTAGGATTCTCTCCTTATTTTTAATCTTGGGTAATGTTATTATGATGTGCCTTGGTGTGTTCCTCTTTGGGTCCAACTTCTTTGGGACTCTCTGAGCTTCCTGGACTTCCTCGAAATCTATTTCCTTTGCCAGATTGGGGAAGTTCTCCTTCATTATTTGTTCGAATAAATGTTCAATTTCTTGGTCTTCCTCTTCTCCTTTTGGCACCCCTATGACCCAGATGTTGGGCCGTTTACAGATGTGTTGGAGGTTCCTAAGCCTCTCCTCATTTTTTTGAATTCTTGTTTCTTCCTTCTGGTCCATACCATTGATTTGAGTCCCAGTTTCCTTCTCTTCCCTATCGGTTCCCTGCACATTTCCCCTCATTATCTTTAGCGTATCCTTCATTTGTTCATTTATTTGCGTCCAACTTTCTTCCAATTCTGTGAGCATCCTGATGACCAGTGGTTTGAACTGTGCACCTGATAGGTTGGCTATCTCCTTGTCCCTTAGTTGTAATTTTTCTGGACCTCTGTTCTGTTCTTTCATTTGGGCCTTTTTTTTGTTCTCCTCAGTTCAGTGTTTTTAGATTACACGTGGATATGAAAGCATACCTCCTTTTTCTGTCTGGTGCTGATCAATTCATCTGTCTCCTTGGAACTCACCTAAGACATGATCAGTGTGGGCACAGAGGGATCCATTACCCCAACTGGGGTTCTCTCAGGGACGCCTCAAGGCATCCACAGTCAGATTTGCTGCCTTCCTGAGACTAACGCACCTCTGTCTCAGAGTGTGCTGCTTACTGTGTATTTCTGAAGCAGAGGCTAGGTGATAGGTACTGTGTGGATGCTGTGATGGTTCAGACATGAATTCTGTCTTGAAGGAGCCAACACAAGCGCGTCTGAGATCACATGACTCATCGCCCTACCCAACTTAGGAATCTCTGTTGAGCAGTACTCCTGCTGTGTAGTCACTTTCCGGAACCCCTAGGACGTGACTGGCAGGCCTCTTGAAGGTGTCCCAGAGGCTGCTTATACTATCCTCTCTTTTTGGATTCTTTCTTCTTCTTCTTGTTCTGATTGGTGGGGTTTTTTTTCTTCCTTATGTTCCAGATCATTGATTTGAATCTCAGCTTCTTCCACTCTACTGCTGTTTCCCTGTAAATTGTTCTTTACTGACTGGATCTTTTTTTATGGGGCTGAGGTCCTTACTCAGCTCCTTTTAGCATCCTTATAACCAGTGTTTTAAATTCTGCATCTGATAGGTTGCTTGTCTCCATTTCATTTAGCTCCTTTTGTGGAGTTTGATCTGTTCTTTCATTTGGGCCATATTTCTTGTCTCCTCACTTTGGCAGCCTCCCTGTGCTTGTTTGTATGTATTAGGTAGAGCTGCTTTGACTCTGTGTCTTGCTAGTGTGGCCTATGTAGTAGGTGTCCTGTAGGGTCCAGTGGCAAAGCCTCCCCTATCACCCAAGCTGGGTACTAGAGGTGCGCCCTTCGTGTGGGCTGAGTACACCCTTCTTTTGTAGTTGAGCCTTGAATGCTGTTGGCAGATCAATGGGAGGGATTTACCCAGGCCAGTCAGCTGCAAGGACTGGCTATGACCCCTGACCACTAACCTCTGCCCTCTTCTGTGGAGGATTCGTGGTGCAGGGTCAGGGTGGTGGTGCTCTGATGAGGTCTGTAGCTGTCCACTGGGTGCGTGGGGTTTCCCGAGTGGTGCCGGCCAAGGTCAGCCCCCACCTGTGTTTTGCTCAGGGCCACCCTGCCTGAGCTATAAAGCAACCTCAGAGGGCTGCTGCTTGTGCTGGGCTTGGAGGTTCCCAGGTGAAGCCAAGCTGTGAACTAATGTGGCTGCTGCTAATGTCGGGCCTGGGGCTCACTTAGGCCCACTGTTGTTTGATAGGGTTTAGGAAGTTGTGAAGCATGGAAAGCAGGTTTGGTGGGCCTATAATTTGGGTGGGTTAAAGTCTCTGGGGATCTCCAAGGTGGCTCACACATTGTTAGCCAGGTTGATGGAGTCTCGGTGTTGGTACCAGCCTGCCCTCTCTGTGGCTCTGTGGGGGGAGGGCTCATTAAAGGGACAATGGCCTCTGCCTGCCTTGATGGCAGAGACTTCAGCCTCTCCCAGTGTGCCACCTGTGTGCCCTTCACGCTGCTCCCCAGCGTTGGAGCTCAGAGGGAGTGAGTCTGAGTATGTGAGTCCGTGTGTAGGTTCTTAAAGAGGAGCTGTTTCAGGCTCCAGAAGTTTCTTCTACTGACTCAATCCCTGCTGGGTTTTGCAGCCAGAATTTGTGGGGACTTATCTTTCAGGAACTGGAACCCTGGGCTGGGAGAGCTGACGTGGGGCTGAGCTTGCTCCCTCCTGAGATATCCCTCCCAAAATTTTATCTACCACCATATAGGTGAGAGTTCAGCCCATTCTGCATCTGCGCACCTCCTACCAGTCTTGATGGATGTGATTTCTTTAATTCCGTAGTTGTCAGACTTCCATTCAACTCAATTTCTGATGGTTCTGGGTGATGGTTGTTCTTTATCTTAGTTGTATTTTTGATGTGGTTGTGCAAAGAGGCAAGCCATGCCTGTTTATGCTGCTATCTTCACTGGAAGCTATATGGACATTTTAATGATGTTAATTCTATCCATAATTATTGGTATGATATATGTTTCAATTTATTTGTATCTTCTTTAATTTCTTTCTTCAGTGTCTTATAATTTTCCGAGTATAGGGCTTTTACCTACTTGGTTTAATTTATTCCTAGGGTTTTTTCTAATGTGATTACAAATGGGATTGCTCCTTAGTTTCCCTTTCTGATAGTTCATTATTGATGTATAAAAATGCAACTGATTTCCAGATATTTATTTTGTATCTTGTTATTTTACAGAATTTATTTATCAGTTCTAGTATTTTTGGTGGCATCTTTAGGGTTGTCTATATACAGTATTATATCATTTGCAAGTAAAGACAGTTTTACTTCTTTTCCAATTGGATACCTTTAATTTCTTCCTTTTGTCTGATTGCTGTGGCTAGGAATTCCAGCTATGTGTAATAAGAGTGGAGAAAATGGACAATCCTGTATTTTTCCTCACATTAAAGGAAACACAGCCCTGGCTGGTGTGGCTCAGTGGATTGAGCGTGGGCTGCAAACCAAAGAGTCACCAGTTCGATTCCCAGTCAGGGCACATGCCTGGGTTGCATGCCAGATCCCCAGTGGGGGCCAAATGAGAGGCAACTACACATTGATGTTTCTCTCCCTCTCTTTCTCCCTCCCTCCCCCTCTCTCTAAGAATGAATAAATAAAAATAAATTTAAAAAAAGGAAACACAGTGTTTTAGTTGAGTACGATACACACTGTGGGTTTCTCATATATGGTCTTTATTATGTTGAGGTGTGTTCCCTACGTTCCCAATTTACTAAGTATTTGTATCATAAATTGGTGCTAGATTTTGTCTAACACCTTTTCAGCATCTATTGCTATGATTATGATGTTCATCCTTATTTTTTTAATGTGGTGTATCATGTTAATTGACTTGCAAATAGTGTACCAAGCTTGCATCTCAGAAATAAATCCCACTTGATCGTGGTGTATGATCCTTTTAATCTATTGCTGGTTTCAGGTTGCTAATATTTTTGTTGAGAATTTTAGCATCTAAGTTCATTAGTGATATTGGCCTATAATTTTCTTTCTTTAAAGTGTCTTTATCTGGTTTTATAATTAGGATATTGCTGGCATGGTACAATGAGCTTGGAAGTCTTCCTTCCCTTTGAACTTTTGGAATAGTTTGAGAAGGATAGGTGTTAGTTCTTCTTTGAATCTTTGGTAAAACTCACTTATGAAGCTATCCAGTCTAGGACTTTTGTTTGTTGGAAGTTTTTTTTTTTTTAATGTATTAATGCTTAAGTTTCATTAGTTGTAGTTGGTCTGTTCAGATTTTCTGTTTCTTAATTCAGTTTTTGGAGATTGTATGTTTCTAAGAATATACACACTTCTTCAACATTGTCTAATTTGTTGGTACATAGTTGTTCATAGTAGTTTCTTATAACCCTTTCTATTTCTGTGGTGTCAGTTTTTACTTCCCCTCTTTTATTTCTGATTTTATTTATTTGGGTCCTGTCTTTTTTTTTCTTGATGAGTCTGCCTAAAGGTTTATCAATCTTGTTTATCTTTTCAAAGAACCACCTCTTGGTTCAACTGATATTTTGTATTTTTTTTTAGACTCTATCTTGTTTATTTTCCTCTGACCTTTATAATTTCCTTCCTTCTACCCAGTTTGGCCTTTGTTGAACTTTTTCTAGTTCCTTCAGGTTTAAGGTTAGATTGCTTATTTGAGATTCTTCTTTATTTTTGCGATAGACCCGTGTTGCTATGAATTACCCTCTTAGGACCGCTTTCCCTGTGTCCCGTAGATTTTGTGTTAGCATGTTTTTATTTTCATTTGTCTCAGGGTATCTTTTGATTTCTTCCTTGATCTCACTGTTAACTCATTCATTGTTTAGTGACATGTTATTGAGCCTCCAGGTGTCTGTGTCCCGTCCAGTGTGTCAAAGACAGGCTTCCCCGTCTGGAACAGTTTGGACCATTAGAGGTTTTCCCAAATTTGAAACTGAAATCCATTTCTCTCATACTTGGCCCTAGTTTGTATCCCAGGAGATGAAATACTTTTCCTCCATGGTCACTCTTACGACATTTGAAAGCAGCTCTCAAGCCGTTTTAAGCACTAGACCTCCTTTTCTACACTTCCCAAAGCACCTTTTTTACGTGATTATCGCTGTCCTTTGCATGTGCTCTTGTTTTACAATGCCCCTTTTCTGTAGCAAAACTCAGAAATGAATCTAGAGGTTATCTGAGCGCCGGGAATAAAGTGGGGATAGCATCTCTTATGATTTGAATTCTAGACATGCAAAAGGCATCTTTTATTTTTAGGACCCCCTCACTGACATTCCCTTTGGATGATTCTGCCTTCATTAACAGAAGCTAAGACCATCAAATGCCAGAGCGAGACAGTGGGGCTTCAGTGGACTCCTGGGCAAGCAATAGCCGCATACTCCTTGTGACGTCCAGGGCTAGCAGTGTCCATACTGGATTTTTGCCATGATTTTGAATATGGCTGCAACTATTGCCAAGTCTCCCTTTTCCCATACCATTTCCCTAATTGCTAATCATGTTGGACATCTTTTTATGTGCTCATTTGCCATGTAGGGATCCTCTTTGGTGAAATGTCTCCTGTGCTGTGTTGTTCTCTATGCAATTGCCTTCCTCTTCTCTGAAGCGGGAGACACAGGTGTGCATTTTGTAGAGATGGTGGGATGCAAAAGTGGAAAATGCAAAATCCGAAATGCTGGCAACAGATTACGGTGTAGGCTTATCACTCGTTGACAGTGATGTGCATGTGCCTGACTGGGAGCTGTGGCTCGCCGCTGCCGCCCAGCATCATGGGAAGGTTTTGTACCACATCTAGCCAGGTCAGAAAAAGGTCAAAATTCAAAACTTGAATTTTGATTTCTACCGAATGCATATGGATTCCACACTATCACAAAGTAAAAAAATCTAAAGTTGAACCACTGTAAGTTAGGGAACTATCTGTAGTTGGATTGTCTGTTTGTTTGGTTTAAAATAAAAAAATATTTTTATTGAATTTGTTGGGGTGACATTGGTTAATAAAATTATATAGGTTTCAAGTGTACCACTCTATGATGCATCATCTGTAGATTGCATTGTGTGTTTACCACCCAAAGTTTGGTTTTTATTAAGTGCTGAGTTTTGAAAGTACTTTTTAAAAAAGATTTTATTTATTTATTTTTAGACAGAGGGGAAGGGAGGGAGAAAGAGAGGGAGAGAAACAGCAATGTGTGGTTGCCTCTCACATGCCCCCCACTGGGGACCTGGCCTGCAATCCAGGCATGTGCCCTGACTGGGAATCGAACCAGTGACCCTTTGGTTCGCAGGCTAGCACACAGTCCTCTGAGCCACACCAGCCAGGGCTGAAAGTACTTTTTTAAAAAATATTTTATTTAGTTTTAGAGAGGGGAAGGGCAGGAGAAAGAGAGGGAGAGAAACACCATGTGAGAGAGAAACACTGATTGGTTGCCTCTCCTACACACCCCAACTGGAGATCGAACCCACAACCCAGGCATGTGCCCTGACCTGGAATCGAACCAGTGATCTTTTGCTTTGAAGGGGACACCCAACCAATTGAGCAACTCTGGTCAGAGTATCAGTATATTCTTTATACAAGACTGCGGTACATGTGGTTTGCAATTTTTTTTTCTCCTGTTAGGTAACTTGTGGTCTTCTCAGGGTCTTTTGAAGTACAAATTTTTAAACTTTGGTGGAGTCAAATCTATTCTTTCCTTTTGTTGATCATGCTGTTGGTGTCAAATCTAGGAACTGTTTGCCAAGCTCTAGGTACCAAAGATTTTCTTCTATGTATTTATCTAAGAGTTTTATAATTTTCCATTTAACAGCACGATCCCTTTTAAATTAATGTCTGCATAATATGTAAGCTTTAAGTAGAAGTTTTATGTTTTTTTTCTATGGATATTCCTTTTCTGGCAACTCCTAAATTATTAATTCAATTTCTTTGATAGATTAAGAACTATTCAGAGTGTCTATTTCATCTTGGTTGAGCTCTCAAAATAATTTGTTCTAGTTGCTGAATTTATGAGAATAAAGTGATTTGTATTTCCTTATTATCCTTTTACTGGCTGCTGGGTCTATGTTGTATGCCACGAACGTGAGTACAGAAGCTGGAGACCTTCTGGGTTCAAAGATGTTACTTTATTGGCCAAGTTTAACCTGCGCAGGGGCGAACTCTCAGGGTGTCTCTGGAGACACCGTACCCACAAGGGCTGCAGACGAGAGTCGCACCTAACGCTTACAGCTAGGTTCTTATATAGGGAAATTGGCGCTATTTGACAAGAGCAAGCAAGCATTTGAACAAAAGCAGAGCTGGCGGTTAGCTATTGGCTACAGAGTTGGTGCGCGCGGGAAGGGTGGGGTATACAACGGTTATGCTTGCCTAAGTGGAAAAATTTCAAAACTAAACAGCCTATAATCAGCACATAGCAGGATGTTTACTCAACCTTTGGAGAGGAATGTTCTGTCCTTTCTTTCTAGGGGACTTTCCTAATTTTCTGGTTCTCAACAGTCTATAGTGATACCCTTTGATTTATTCCTTCTATTGGTGATTTGTAGCTTCTCATTTTTATCTTTATAAGTCTTATTAGAGGCATATCAATTTTAATTATTTTTGAAGAATTTATTTTTCATTAATTTTCTCTATTTTCTTATTTTAATTTCATTGATTTACCCAATTGTCTTTATTTTTTCTGTCTCTTTTGGGTTTATTTTGCTTTCCTTTTATTTTTTCTCTTTTCGTAAGGTAGGAACTTAAATGATTGATTTGACATCTTTACTTGTTTCTAATATAAGCATTTAGTTCTATAAATTGCCCTCTCAGTACTACTTCAGCTGCATCCCACAAATTTTGATCTGTTGTAGTTTGATTACCATTTATTTTATAAACCACTGTAACAAAACCTGATTAAAAAAAGTAAAAACAGAAAGCAAAACAAAACTACAGACCAATATCTTAAATGACTGTAGACGCAAAAATCTTCCACAAAATCATATCCACCAATGTGTAAAAATAATTATATTCCATAATCAAGTGGGATTTATTCCAGGTGTACAAGGCTTGTTCAACGTTCAAAAATCAATTAATATAATCCACTGGATCGACAGGCTAAAGAATAAGATTGTCTTCAGAAATCTTGAGAAAAAAAGATAGTATATCATATTTACCCATTCCGCTATTCTTCCCTCTCTAAAGTTCCAACACTTCTTCTGTTACAATTTCTTTCTGTTTAAACATCTTCCTAAAATCCACGCTTTAATGATAATATATGGAAACAGATTCTTAGTTTTCCTTTGTCTGAGAATGTCTTTATTTCACCTTCATTCCTAAAGATTATTTCATGGCTCACCGAGTCTGTGGTTTGCTAGCTCCCCCTGGACCTTTAGGGTGGGGGTGCAGGCTTATACCACCACCAAAGCCCGCTAGGGAAATCTGAGCATTGCTTCTCCTGGGCAGGGCATGGAAGAACAGCTTCCTCTTGGGGCCCCACTGACACTGGGGTGTGGTTTCCACTGTGAAGATGAATGGGATCGCTGCATCATCGTAAGTTTAGGTTTAACTTTATAATAAACTGCCAAAGCACTTTTGCAAAATGTCTGTACACTTCTGCATTTCCATTTGCAGTGAACAAGCGTTTCGGTTGCTCTACGTCCTCACCAACACTTGTAATATCGTTTGGATTTCTGTATACCATATTAAAAAGAAGTTCTTTTATTTTTAAAATTTGTAATGGGCCCTCAAGTTACAAGAGCAACAAAACTTGATCTACTCAGTAGACTCTAATGTCCTTAGTAGGAGTGTGTTTTCAGAGAAAAAAAAAATTACAAGGAAGTGAAAGAAATCGCCTAGACTTACTCTCATCATCTCTACTCCCTTCTTAAACATACGGAGGCCTAGAAACAGGACCTGAGAATGTGATTTCATGAGTAAGTCTGTTTCCAAGCTCGCAGTAGCCGCCAGGTATTTCCGGTGCCTTATGTCTGTGGGTCGAATTTTCTCTTTTAGTGCATGTCTTTATATGAATCTGCTTCTCTTTCTTGCTTTGTCACTGTGTTTGTGCAAAACATTCTTTGTCATTTTTTCAAGTTATATTGAGATATAATTGACATATGACATCATGTAAGTATAAGGTGTACAACGTGAAGTTTGAGTATACGTATGTATTACAAGATAATTACCACGGTGTAAGGTTAGTGAACACCGATATGACCTCAGGTACTGAACTTCTGTGCGTGCGTGTGTGTGGTGAGAACTTTTAGATCTACTCTCGTAGCAACTGACAAATATAAAATATATTTTATTGTTAACTATAGTCAACATGCTGTACCTTAGACCCCCAGAAATTATTCGTCTTGTCACTGGAAGTTTATACCCTTTGACCACCTTTACCCATGTTCCCAATTCCCCTGGCAACCACCAATGTACTCTCTATGTGTATGAATTTAATTTTGTTGTTATTCCGCATACATGTGAAAACACACAGTATTTGTCTTTCTCTGTCTGACTTATGTCCCTGAGCGTAATGCCCTCAAGTTCCATCCATGTTGTCATAAATAGCAGGATTACCTTATTTTTGGTAGCTGAATAATATTTTATTATATATACCACTGTTCGTTTTTCCCCCCAAAAAAGAATTTATTTATTTTTTATTGAATTTATTGGGGTGACATTGGTTCACCAGACCATACAGGTTTCAAGTGTACAACTCAGTAAGTGTCACTTGCACACGGCATTGTGTGCCCGTCACCCCAAGCAAAGTCTATTTCTGTCCTAATTTTCCTCCCCTTTGCCTTCTTCTTCCCCACCCCCCTTTCTCTCTGGCTATCACCACACTGTTGCCTTGTAAATAACACACTGTTGCCTTGTGTTATGTAAATATGTTTTTTGGTTAATTCCTTCACCTTCTTTCATTCAGTTCCCCCCACCCCCCTCCCCTCTGACAGCTGTCAGTCTCTCCCGTGTGTCCTTGCCTCTGTTTCTATTTTGTTCACCGGTTTATTTTGTTTCATTAGATTTCACATAGAAATGAGATCATATAGTATTTGTCTTTCTCTAACTGGCTTATTTCACTTAGCATAATGGTCTCCAGGTCCATCCATGCTGTAACATAAGGTAAAATTGTCTGCTTCTTTATGGCCAAGTAGTATTCCATTGTGTAGATGTCCCATAGTTGTTTTATCCACTCATCTACTGATGGACACTTGGGCTGCTTCCATATCTTGGTGATAGTAAATGACACTACAGTGAACATAGGGGTGCCTGTGTTCTTTCAAATGAGTGTTTTGGGTTATATATTCCTAGATATATTTGGATACATTCCCAGAGGTGGGAACTCTGGGTCAAAAGGCAGATTTGTTTTTAATTTCTTGAGCTATCTCCATACTGTTTTACACAGTGGCTGCACCAGTCTGCATTCCCACCAACAGTGCACTAGGGTTCCCCTTTCTCCACATCCTCGCCAGCACTTGTTGTTTGTTGATTCATTAATGATGGTCATTCTGCTAGGTGGGAGGTAATATCTCATTGTGGTTTTAGTTTGCATCTCTTTGATGATTAGTGACATTGAGCATTTTTTCACATGTCTTTTAGCCATCTGTAAGTTCTCTTTGGAGAAGTGTCTATTCAGGTCCTTTGCCCATTCCTTAATTAGGTTGTTTTTCTTCCTGGTGTTTAGTTGTGTAAGTCGTTTATATATTTTGGAAATTTACCCCTTGTCAGATGTATCATTGATGAATATATTCTCTCATACAGTGGGTTCCCTTTTCACTTTGTTGATTGTTTTTTACTGTGCAAAGCTTTTTAGTTTGATGTAGTCCCATTTGTTTATTTTTTCGTTTTTTTTTACCCATGGAGATATATTGGCAAAAATATTGCTATGAATGATGTCCCAGATGTTACTACCTAAGTTTTCTTCCAGGATTTTTATGGTTTCATGACTTACATTTAAGTCTTTCATCCATTTTGAGTTTATTCTTGTGTATGGTGTAAGTTGGTGGCCTAGTTTCATTTTTGTTTGTATCTGTCCAATTTTCCCAACACCATTTATTGAAGAGATGGTCTTTACTCCATTGTATGCTCTTGCTTCCTTTATCAAATACTAATTGCCCATAAAGGCATGAGTTTATTTCTGGGCTTTCTGTTCTCTTCCATTGATCTATATGCTTGATATTATGCCAGTACCAAGCTGTTTTGATTACAATGGCCTTGCAATATAGTTTAATATCAGGCAAGATGATATTTCCAACTTTGTTCTTTTTCCTCAAGATTTCTGAGGCTATTCAGGGTCTTTTTGGCTCCATAAAAATTTTTGGAATATTTGTGCTAGGCCTGTCATAGAAATTCCATTGATATTTTAATGGGAATTGCATTGAATCTATAGAATGATTTGGCTAGTATGGACATTTTAATTCTTCCAATCCATGAACAAGGTAGATGCTTCCACTTATTTGTATCTTCCTCAATTTCTTTTACCTCCTTAGTTAAATTTTTTCCTAGGTGTTTTATATATTTTTTGACAACAGTAAATGGGACTATTTTCTTAATTTCTCTTTCTGATAGCTCATTGTTGTATAAAGATACCACTGATTTCTGAAATTTAATTTTGTATCCTGCTACTTTGCCAAATACATTTCTTAGATCTAGTAGTTTTTTTGATGGCATTATTCGGGTTTTGTATGTACAAAATCATGTCATCTGTGAAAAATAACTGTTTTATTTCTTCCTTTCCAATGTGGATGCCTTTTATTTCTTCTCCTTGTCTGATCACTGTGGCTAGGACTTCCAGTACTATGTTGAATAAGAGTGGTGAAAGTGTCCCTGGCTGGTGTGGCTCAGCGGACTGAGTGCTGGTCTACAAATCAAAGGGTTACAGGTTCAATTCCCAATCCAGGTACATGCCTGGGTTGCAGGCCAGGTCTCCAGAAGGGGGCGCACAAGAGGTAACCGCACATTGATGTTTCTCTCCCTCTCTCTTCTTCCCTTCTCTCTAAAAATAAATTTTAAAAAGCTTTAAAAAAAGATTGGTGTAAGTGGATACCCTTTCTTTTTCCTGATCTTAAGGGAAATGTTTGTAGTTTTTGCCCACTGAATATGAAGGTTAGTCATATAGGCCTTTATTATGTTAGGGTATGTTCCCTCTATTCCCGCTTTGCTGAGAATTTTTATCACAAATGGGGCCTGGATTTTATCAAATGCTTTTTCTGCATCTATTGATATGATCCTGTGGTTTTTATCCTTCATTTTGTTTATGTAGTGTTTGTTTATTGATTTGCAAATATTGTACCAACCTTGCATCCCTGGGATGAATCCCACTTGGTCTTTTTAATGTATTGCTGGGTCTGGTTTGCTAATATTTTGTTGAGGATTTTAGCGTCTATGTTCATCTGGGACATTGACCTATAATTTTCTTTCTTTCTAGTGTCTTTAATCTTGGAATTAGGAGAACGCTAGCCTCATAAACAGAGTTTAGAAGTCTTTTTTATGTTGAATTTTTTGGAATAGTTTGAGAAGTAGAGATGTTAGTTCTTCTTTTAATGTTTGATAAAATTTACTTATGAAGCCATCTGGCCCAAGACTTTTGTTTGCTGGAAGTATGATTACTGCTTCACTTCCATTAGTTATAATTGGTCTATTCAGATTTTCTGATTCTCCCTGCTTTGGTTTTGAACAATTGCGTATTTCTAGGAATTTGTCCATTTCACTCAGGTTGTGTAAGTTGTTGGCATATAACTGTTCATAGTATTTTCTTACAAATCTTTGTATTTCTGTGGTGTCAGTTGTTACTTCTCCTTCATTTCTGGTTTTATTTACTTGGGTCCTCTCTTTTTTTTCTTGATGAGTCTGGTTAAAGGCTCTCAATCTTGTTTGTTTGCTTGTGTATCCTCTTCGAAGGACAGGCTTATTGATTTTAAGAAAGAAAGGAAGCCCTCCGGCTGGTGTAGCTCAGTGGATTGAGCGCGGGCTGGGAACCAGAGGGTCCCGGTTCGATTCCCAGTCGGGGCACATGCCTGGGTTGCGGGCCAGGTCCCCAGTGAGGGCCATGTGAGAGGCAACCATACATTGTTCTTTCTCTCTCCCTTCTCCTCTCTCTGAAAATAAATAAATAAAATCTTAAAAAAAAAAAAAGAAAGGAAGGGAGAGAGCAGGAAGGAGAGGGAGAGGGAGATTGAGAAACGGATGTGAGAGAGAAATATGCATACGTTGCCTCTTTACATGCACCCTACTGGGGACCGAACCCGCAACCTAGGCGTGTGCCCTGACCAAGGATCTAACTTGTGAACAGGATGATGCTCCCCACCCACTGAGCCGCACCACCCAGAGCTTGTTTATTTGTTCAAAGAACCAGCTGTAGGTTTTATTGATCTTTTGTATTTTTTAAAAATCTCTGTGTCATTTGTTTCCACTCTGATTTTTATTATTTTCTTCCTTCTATTTACTCGGGGCTTTGTCTGTTGCTCTTTTTCTAACTCTTTTAGGTGCAGGGTTATACTGTTTATTTGAGACTTTTCTTGCTTCTTGAGGTAGGCCTGTAAAGCTATGAACTTCCCTCTTTGGACTGCTTTCACTGTGTCCCATAGATTTTGGCTTGTTGTGTGTTCACTTCATGTGTTTCCAGGTAACTTTTGATTTCTTCCTTGATCACATTGTTTAATAACATACTATTCAGCCTCCATCTGTTTGAACGTTTTTCAGGTTTATTTTTATTTTTATTTTTTACCATACTTGATGTCTAGTTTCATACTATTGTAAAGCACAGTTTCTTTATCCATTCATCCCTCAATGGACACTTAGGTTGTTTCCATATCTAGGCTATTATAAATACTATTGCAATGGACATGGGATGCAGCTAGCTCTTTGAGACAATTTGATTTTATTTGGATATATTTGAAGAAGTGAAATTCCTGGATCATGTGGTAGTTTTATTTCTAATTTTTATGAGAAACCTCATACAGTTTTCCATGATGGCTGGATCAGTTTGCATTCCCATCAGCAGTGCACAAGGGTTCACCTTTCTGCACATCTTCACCAGCACTTGTTATCTGTGGTCTTTTTTGTAATAGTCATTCCAACAAGGGTTAGGTTGTATTTCATTGTGGTTTTGAGATTAGTGTTCTTTTATTTTTCACCTGTAAGAGAGGATGATAATATTTGGCTTTTACACAGGGTTATTTTGGGGAGCGAAATCATATAACTGAAATATCATGTGTGTACGAGGGGGATCCAAAAACCTGGAATTATCTTCTGCAGGGCGGGCCCCTTGTCATACAGGCTTCCCCCGCTAGGTGAGTGTTCTAGAAACCCACCTGTATCAATGGACCAGCTGGCATTGGTGTGAGAGGCTGTGGTTGGCTTCAGTGAATTTTTTGTGAAGACTCTTTCAATGTGTTTGCCCATTTCACGCTGGGTGATTTATGAGCGCACCTGCCCACACTATGCTGAGTGTTCAGCAGTTTTTGACCAAAAATGGCATGACCCCCATGCCCTGCCTTCCGTATTCCCTGGATCTCACCCTGAGAGACATTTTTGTTTCCCCAGGTGAAAAAAAGTTCTCAAAGGGAAACATTTTGCTGATGTGGAAAAGGTAAAACAAAAAATGGCAAAAGCACTACAAGTCATGAAAATTGATGAGTTCCAAAGCTGTTCTGAGCAGTGAGTGGAAAAAACATCTTGATAGGTGTCTTGCATCAAATGGAGAGTACTTTGAAGGTGACTGAAGTTTAAACATGTAAGAATAAAGGCACATTTTTTTAAATAAATAAATTCCAGGTTTTTGGGGGGCCCCCCCTCTTGTGTGTGTTTGTGTGTTTTCAAATGGTGTCCATGTCATGCCTCTGTGATGTGTCCACTCATAGCTCTACATCGAGAGCATAATTGCTATAGGTGGATTTGATAACAGGACTTTCCTGTACATCGGCTTCATTTCAGAGAAGGTGCTAGGTGACTGCAGTGGGCATAGGTGGTTGATGAATCCCCGTGAAAAGAGACAGCCAAGCTGAGATGCCTGGATACAGGGGAAATAACTCTGAAGTCCAATTGCTTTGGAAAATTGATATGGAGTATTCCCACTACACTATCTTGCCATATGACAGGTTCTTTTTTTTTTTTTTTTTTTTTTTTGAGATACGCCATTTACTGAAACATACTCTTGTCTGAGCCTCAGGAATTACCCACCCCTGCCTTCCACGATCAGTGCTGTTGCTGCTTGGGAAAGCTGTGCTCTACTTTGGTAACACGGAAAGGATCCAGAAAGAACTTCCAAAGACTCAAAAACAAGTTGGTGGGGAGACGGGAACTCCAGCCTTGCCCAGGTGCAGGCTCAGGAAGGCTTTTGTGGACGTGGCATGATTTCAAGGACATCTGGCAACAAAATCATGTACTGTCTCGCCTCCTCTAGCAAGTACCAATTTTTCTCAACTTTGAAGACACTACAAGAAGGCTTTCTGACATGGACATCCTACTCAAACTTATAGCTTTTATGTGAAGAATTAAACTGGAATTCTGAATAAGAGCATAGGTAATGGAGAGCATTTTTCCCACCAGCAGCTTCACACTCATCATTTCTTCCATGTTCAGACCTCTTTCTCTTAGCAACTTACCCTAGACTCTACACTCTGAGGGGTTACCAAAATTCATTCTTATATTATCTAGCACAGTGACCTTTGAAAAGTATTTTCATTGACATAAGCTCATCTGATTCCTGCATCAGAATTGATGTAGTTATCCTAATTTTGCAAATGAGGCAATAGTTTGCTGACATATTCGGAGAGTTGCTCAAGATACCATTAATAGAAAGTGAGGGAGGATAGAGAACTGACATCTTTTACCTGGAAGTTTCGAGTTCCCTACTCCTGAATATTACCTTTCTTCATTCCCATGGCCAGTCTCCAGATGCCATCATTGGTTCTTTTCCTGTAACTGCTGGATTTGTTCCTTTCTATCCATCTGCCATGGCCACCCTTTTTCCAGATGTTTATCAATTCACGTGTTCAATGACCTCTTAGGAATACAGTCGTCCTTTGCTATATCGCGGTTCACTTATTGCAGCTTCACCGTATCGTGGGTTTTTAAAAAACAGTATATCTAATTCTGTATCACAGAGTTTTTTGCTATATCGCAGGATTAAAATTATGTAGGTTTCAGAGTGTAGAAAGTGTTTAAGAGCATATGAAGTGTTTATAAGAGTGTGGGAAAGGTTAATAAGAGTGGGAAAGGTTTATAGGAGTGTGGGAAGGGTTTATAAAGCCTTAAAATATATATAAATAACAAAATAAATATAATGCGGATTTTCACCTATCACGGGGGTCTCTGGAACATAACTCCCGCGATAGGTGAGGGATCACTGTAGCACTGACAATTGTGTAGCTCCCATCCTTCTCTGAAATCTCACTTTCAGCTATATCTGGAATGGATTACAATAGATTGCGTCTCCTATTTAGAGGCACACATGCCTCAAAGTCTGGTTGCCTTTTTTTCCTCCTTCTGGTATTGCTGACACTGGAAAAGAGATATGTCTATAGAGATCTATAGATCTATATCAATATCTACAGATATAAAATGTATTCATTTATAAGATGTCTATACAGAGATTCTGTGAATGTAGAAATGAAAATGGTCTGAATGGCTAAATAATAACCACCAAGGTGCAGTAGGGTGTGTTTTATTTTGAGTTGAGTCATTCTGAACCTTTGACCTCTCTGTTCAGTTAGTGAGCTATTTTATTTCTCTCTTCTTATGCCCAAGTTGGTCCCATTTCAATTTTGAATTTTCTTAGTATCGCTTAACTCACTTTCTTTCAAAGCTATTTTGTAATAATATGTCATTTATAAGTAAACTTATGACCTTTTCTTGTTTGCCATAAAAGAATGTTCATTGGTATGTATCAGCTGAAATATGTTTTTTGTCATTCTACTTAGAGGTAGAGAGTCACTAATATGGTCTCTAAGTCCTAAAAGACTTTAATACTTCTTTGCTTATCTTTGATCAACTTGGTTATAGAACTCTAATTATATAAAAAATGTAACTATCATAATGTCAACCACATTTAACCTTCCTGATATCCCATGATTCTTTGCACTAAGGGCACAAGGCCAGGTCTTTGCTGACTGCTTGATAACTGAATGAGTGATTATTCTCCTTGTTAATGGACAATGATATAGAAAACTCTTCCATATGTACAGAATATTAATGAGAAGCTGCACAAGCTGAGATAAGACTATAAGATGCTGCAAGCAATCACTTATAAGAACATTATAAAAAATATTACTCGTCAAGGATGTAGCCAGACTGGGAGGTCTCTGTGTGACGAATGAGGAGGAAGAGGGCAAGACACACTCTTTCCCTCATGAATAACTGTGTAATTTGCAAATAACATTTCTTCAACGGTTTCTATTATTGAGTATTCCATTTAAATGAAAAAAAAAATAAACTTTGTGAGATGGCATTGCAGATATTGACACGGGGAGGGGAAACATCTTGCTTTCTTTTCAACCTCTGTGGTACCTTCTGTGCCAGGGACAGTGTATCAAGCATTTGTCCTTCATGAAAAATGCCACTGGGGTGGCTGCTAAAGTAATTTCAACCAATCCCAAGAAACTGGCCAATCCATAGCACTGTGATTTTCCTCAATATGTTTTCAATTTGGGGGATTGTCTTTAATTAGAAAATTTAGGACAGTCATTCTTGGGGGACGTATTTAAAGGAGGAGAATTCATTGAATATTGTTTAATTCTCCAGTTCAATTCACTTGGGCTCTGTGACTAGGATCTCCGAGTCAGTTATAATAGACACATGGAATGTCATAGTCGCAAGCGGCTGAGAGATCATTTAAGCCTGTTTTTCTCGAATGAGTAAGGTAGAGACCACTTTTAAAGGGGAAAAAATTCTTACTAATCCCAGTGTGTGCTTAAATTAGTTTTAGAATGCTATTAGAATAAGAATGTACGAATGCAACTTAAAAGTATAAGGTAACGTAATATATTTACATATCTAAATATATGTTTTAAGTAATACACATAAACTAAGTATGCGCTTGTTATACATAGAACATGTGAGATGATTCCCTGCTCCCACTTTTTTCTTATGGTGAAAAAAGGACACCTGTGTCGTATACAGGGACTTTGTTCATCAGGAACACATCTTTTGTCTAACATGTCCACCTTTGTGGGTTTTTTTCTCTAGCTTTTAACAATTATAAGAACTCTCTACTTGTCTTTCATTAAACTGATAACACAAATACATAAGTGGGCAGAAAAATAGCCTGGTAGTCCTTGATCATAAGAATATACCCGGGAGCCCTGGCTGGTATGGCTCAGTGGATTGAGAGCGGGCCTGCAAACCAAACAGTCACCAGTTTGATTCTTGGTCAGGCCACATGCCTGGGTTGCGGGCCAGGTCCCTGGTGGAGGGTGTGCAAGAAGCAAGCACACATTGATGTTTCTCTCCTCCTTCCACTCTCTCTAAAAATAAGTAAATAAAATCGTAACAAAAAGGAATATACCTTGGAAACTTTAAAATAAATGATCATAGAAATGAAAACACAAAATTAGAATAGTTTAATAACCACGGACAAACTATCTTTCCTAATACATCGGCACAGCCTAATTTGAGAACATCAACCTAGACCAATCCCTTCTTTTATTTTTTTGCAAAAGGAGAACTTTTAGCCAAAAGCTGAGGTGAAAGAGGAACCCAGCACTGAATCAGTTTCTATTTTCTTAGTACAGCAAATTTTCTACAAAGCAATACTGCTTTTATTTATATAATTTAAATTTATTTCATCCAAAACTAAAATCAGAATAATACTACTTTATATTATCTCCCATAATGGTTGGTGTTTTAAATCACTGAGGGACTTATGAAGCTTCATCAATTCACTGCCATTAACTGTTTTTTAGTTGAAATTTTATTTATTTTGACAATAGAATGATGTCATTTTTATGCTGGTGCTGATAGTGTTTAAAGTGTGAGAAACAGGTGATAATAAGAAAATTTCTACAAACATCATGTTAGGATACAAGATCAAGCCTCCTGGATGCCATGCACTTGACCATGGCAAGATGAGTTTAGATAGTTGGAGCAATGACAAGTATTAAGATTTGTAGGCCCTGCCCTGGCTGGTGCAGCTCAGTGGATTGAGCGCGGGCTGGGAACCAGGCAGTCCCGGTTCGATTCCCAGTCAGGGCACATGCCTGGGTTGCGGGCCAGGTCCCCATGAGGGCCATGTGAGAGGCAACCATACATTGCTGTTTCTCTCCCTCTCTCCCTCCCTTCCCCTCTCTCTAAAAAGGAAATTAAAAAAAAAATCTAAAAAAAAAAAAAAAAAAGATTTGTAGGCCCTGGCTGGTGTAGCTCAGTGGATTGAGCACAGGCATGCAAACCATCACCGGTTCGATTCCCAGTCAGGGCACATGCCTGGGTTGTGGGCCAGGTCCGCACATTGATGTTTCTCTCCCTCTCTTTCTCCTTCCCTTCCCCTCTCTCTAAAAATAAATAAATAAAATCTTTAATTTTAATTTTAATAAAGTAAGATTTGTAGATAGCTGTTATTTTGAGGTCCTAAATCACAGGTGGCAAACACAAGGCCCACGGGCCGAATCCGGCCCTCCACCTTGTTTCATCCGGCCGGGAACCTTGTTTCTTCCCAGCGGCAGTGCCGAGCTCTCGCTTAACTATTAAGGAGTAGTTACATTTACACAGTCCTAAAGTTACATTTGGCCCTTTGAAGGCAACCACAAGGGTGATGTGGCCCGCGGTGAAAATGAGTTTGACACCCCTGTCCTAAATCCTACCTTTGGGGACAAAAAGTGAATATCAATGGACGATGAGTTAACCATAGTTCGTTTCTTGACCTCAGTTTCCCAATATGTAAAATGGGGGCAGTGGGCAAAATGACCTCTCAGAGCGTTCAGCTCTGGTATCATGTGCTGTTATAATTGCTGCCCCTCCATTTTCACTTTATTTCCCCCTATAATTTGGCTCCAAGTTTTGAGTGAAATATGATCTAACCAAACAAAATACAGTTTACCCTGAGTCTTTTTTGATGCCCTTAAAACCAGAGGGCTATAAAGTGTGTTATGCTGTATCATTAGGTGGATTAAGAACAACTCCATTGGATTCCATTTTACTTGATATCCCTTCCATTTTAATTTTTATAATAAGTTCATTTGAAGTTTTGTGCAAAGTACCGTGTTGTATATGTATAAAGGCAGAGATTATAGGGATCATTTGTTGCTGTCACCATCAAATGACACACATGGCGCTGTTTATGTGACACTTGAAGGACGGGATTTAGAGGGACAATAGATAAAAATGAAGGGCTTTCAAGGTTGGGGAGGAGGCTCACTGCGTGAGCCTGGCATGTTCACGGAACACTAACATGCAAGAGAATGACGGGAGTAAGGAAAAGTTCAGCAATACTTTCAAAGAGAAGCCAGGCTGCAGAGGGCCTTGAATAGCAGACACTGGAGTTTAGGCTTGATAAGCAGACATAAGGATCCATTAGGGCTTTCTTGATGCCTGTGTGTAGATATTTGCAGATGAGCATTGCACAATGGGTCTGCATCCAGTGCCTTTCACGTCAGTTGGTATTGTCCATACTTTGGCAATAATGTGCTCTTTCCCCCCTCTGCAACTCCCTCAGGGGTTTTTGTCTTCTTAGGGACTGCTTTAAAACCTTACTTGGATGTTAGTTTTCTCATCTATAAACTGAAGGCATAGGAGTAGATCTTAGGGTCATGATTCATTCTCTGTCTCTGTCTCTGTCTCTCTCCGCCCCCTCACTAAGACACTTTGGTGATGATATGATCTTATCAGTGCAGTTTCTCACCGCAGCAGCTATTACCTCCCTGTGTGGGAGTGAGAAGATGCGTGTAGTCTGGGGAAATGCATCCCACAGATGATTCTCCCCTCAACATTCCAATTCACAAATTCTAAACGTTTTTCCAAGCTCTGACATTCTGATTTACAGTCTAGTTCATGGCAAAATCCAGTTTGGTGACTTTGGAGAAAGTTAATCATGTTTCTAAGAGTTATGATCCTTTTCTGCTGCAGTGAACAGAATGCAGAACTAAAAGTGGCTGAAACAAGGAGGACAAGTTCTTATCTCAAATCCAGATGAGGCTGGTTTTAGGATTATTTAGTTCAGTGACTCCACAGTTTCATTAGACCTACGGGTTCATTCATCTTTCTGCTCTCTCATCCTCAGCATCCGCGCTGTGATAATGTCTCTCCTCTTGTTTGCAAGATGGCTGCAGCAGCTCCAGATAACATATGCAGAAAAAAAAAACATGTGAGATAAAGAGTAAGAGGGGGCGTTTTATTCTTATTTTCTTAATTACGGAGGACAACCTTCCCTAGCCAAATTCCCTCAGGTTCCCCTGGCCAGAGAAGCGATAGTCACATAGTCATTTCTTAACTGCAAGGTTATAATAGGTTGTGGGTATCTGGCATATGCAGTTTCTATAGTGAGAGGTATTTGTGCCTGAATAAGAGAAAGGGGGAGGGAAATAGATGTTGAGAAAGCAACTAATAGTGGCTACCACATGTGTTCTTTTTCCAACACTCATCTTAAGACCTCCCCTCCTTTATGTAGCTCCTGGCTAATTAAAGCTAAGTATTTAGCATAAATCAGGGCTTTTGTGGATTATCTGAATAATTAGAGTCATTGTAAGCCCAGGGCCTTTATTTGATTTCATTTAAAAGTTTCATGATAAATGGGCTTCCATTGCCCAAAATGAGCTGCTCTGGGGCTGAAACCGGATGTCATTTTTATTTTATTGAATTACACTTTAGGAAAATAACTTAAAATGTATAGGGATTATGATAAAGAGAAGCTTCAATTCTTGATTTTTTTTTTGCTTTACAAATCTTGATCAACTACCAAAAATAAGACCCGATTAAAGGGGTATGTGAATATTTAATGTACAATTAGGAATATGTTGCTAAAAATGAGGAAAGAGTTTAGAGCTACGACTATGAATAAATTGTGAAATATCGGCTTACTTCACTGCTACAACACTGACCTAAAGAAGCTTTTCTGTTTCCCCAGCAACCTCACGGCATTAGCTTGCTTCCCTCAGAGTAAATTAAATGCGATTTTCAAGTACTACACTTCATTATTTCAGAAATCACAATACCTTGCAGAAATAAGAACATTTTCTAAATCACATTGGAGTTTATTTTTAAACCAGAGCAGAGAAAGTATGTATTTGGAAAAATATTTTTGCTTTTAAATCTACTAAATTTCCAAGGACTTATAAATTATATCCATGATGAAATGGCAAATGGGGTATTGTTTGTATGATTTACTTATAATTCATTAATGATTGCCCAATCATATTTGTATTTAAAAAGTTTTAGTTACCAGGTACACGAGGAAGATAAAAGCCACATCTAAAATGAATTACCTAGCTTCATGATTAAAAGCTCTAGAGCTGAAAATCATGTTAGTGCTAAGAAACATTTTCTAAAGTCAAGTTCTTTTCCTTATGCAGCTGATTGCTTGTTTCCCCAAACTTGGTACATCTCTTATGTATGTATCGTATACACGTGCATATCCACATACATGCATTTCATGCAGCGTGTACCCAAAATTGGTATATGTCAAATTTTGAATAAATGATTATTTTAACCAATGACCTCCATCCAGGTCATTTTTTCCCATTGTTTTTAATATTGTAATTGAAATTGACATAGCAACTTATTTTTCAAATTATTTAGTGACCAGTTTTTAAAGGGTTTTTGCATTTAACCAGTGTCTGTCATCATATTTAGCTCATTCTGCCTTGGATGGGAATAATCCAGGAAGGTGACTGGCTCTTTATTACATTGAGAATGACTTCACCACAGGAGTGTTCGGTCGATGCATGCCCCATCTGTGGAGGCTAGCAAAGGGACTTGCGCAAAGGAAGTCATCAACAGTGATTCTTCGAACAAATGGCTAGAGCCAGGACTTGCTTTCTCCAGCGTAGAGTAATCTTACCCCTAAGGGTGTGTGTACAAGATGAGACATCCGGAAAGTAGAAAGGAAATATTAAAACTTGTATTAGCCCTGGCTGGTGTAGCTCAGTGGATTGAACGCGGGCTGCGAACCAAAGGGTCGCCGGTTCGATTCCCAGTCAGGGCACATGCCTGGGTAGCGGGCCAGGTCCCCAGTGAGGGCCATGTGAGAGGCAACCACACATGGATGTTTCTCTCCCTCTCTTCCTCCCTTCCCTTCTGTCTAAAAGTAAATAAATAAAATCTTTAAAAAAAACTTGTATTAATGTTGATCCTAGCAAGAAATCAATGGCTCTTTAGTGATAGTTAACATGTGGTTTGCTAGTAATCCAAGCATATAATTTAATATATATAATTCATATGCCCATATTAGGGCCACATGCTGAGATTTTATCACTGGTAAAGGTGGGGATTACAGAAGTTTGGAGACCACTGTTTCAGTTGCAGAATGACCAAGTGGACTGATTTCCTGGTGCGGGAGGCACACTGCTCTTTAAACCTTTCTGAACTGCTAACAGATGCCCCAGATTCTACATTTCCTCTTTTGTTAATATAATCTGGAGTACAGACTTGGGAGTCGGTTAGATCTGAATCTGAATGCTCGGGCTTCCACTTACAGTTGTGTGACCTTGGATAAAAGAGTTCACTTCTCAATTAAAGTGGAGATCAAAATGCCTACATGACAGGGTAGTTGTGAGAGTTTATAGAGAAGTAGAGTAATTAATATATGCTTGAAATTCAGCAAATGTTGCCTGCTTTCCTGATATATTAAAATTTTAAGCATATAAACTGTTGGTTATTGGTCATTAATATGTTTGTATAATGAGTTTGAGATACTTTTTTTTTATTGTGGTAAAATACTCCTGCAGATAACAGAAAATTTACTATTTTAAACATTTTAAAGTAAAAAATGCTAATGATCTGAATATGTCCCTCAAAATTCATATGTTGAACTTTTAGTTTCCAAAGATGATGGTGTTGGGGGATGGAGCCTTTGGGAGGAGATTAGGTTATGAGGGTGGAGCCCTCATGAATGGAATTAGTGCCCTTATAACGAGAGGTCAGAGGAGTCTCTCTCCCCTTCTGCTGTTCGAGGACACAGTGGGAAGGTGCAAGCTATGAACCAAGCAGAGGGCCCTTAGGGCCTTGACCGTGGACCTCCAGCCTCCAGAAGAAAGTGTTCTGTGATGTTTTGTTATAGCTACCCAAAATGACAAAGGCAAGCATTTAGTACATTCATGATGTGTAAACATCTAGTTCCAGAAGCATTTTATTACCACAGATGGAAACCCTTCTTCCCCCAGTCCCTGCCAACCACTAATCTGGTTTGCATCTCCATGGATGTGGCTATTCTGGACATTTCATATAAATGGGATCATACAGTATGTGGTCTTCTGTGACTGGCTTTTTCACTTAGCATATTTTCCAGATTAATCCACATTGTAGTACTTCATTCCTTTTAATGGCTGAATAATATGCTGTTATGAAGAGTGTTGCTATGATGCACATTTTTGTGTGGACATATGCTTTCCGTCATCTCATGTATATACCTAGAGACAGAATCTGGGTCACAGTGGTTGAAGTTGGAACAGGCAGGCCAGGATCCACACATGAAGACCGTGAAGATCCTCATGCAAGTGGTGCAGCTTGGGTAGGAGTGAGAAGGGACGACGGGTGGTCTGGGGACAAGAGGCTGGTGTTCCCTCACTGCCACACTGTGACTCAGCACTCCTAAGACCCTGAGAAATCTGTATTTGAAACGGGCTGTCTGCAAAGCTGCAGGTGTTTCTGTTTCATTTAACCAGAATCCTCAGGACACATCGTCATGGGGTCTAAGTGTTTCTCTTGTAAGATCATATCTCACAAACTCTTCTTGCTCCTGGGGAGGAGTTGTCAGTTTCCATATTGCCACCAGAGGAAGGAGGATGGTCACCTTGTCAGGACGGGGAGGATGATGGGTGGCCGAGCCAGGAAGAGACTCATGCCTCTGGCCTCCTTATTCAGTGAGTTAACCACCTCGTAGCATATTTCACTCTCCCTGCCCAGCACATTGACCTTGAATCAGGCATTCTCATGAATTACAGCCCCAGGTCTATGTTTTCAGTGAGGGGCACTTAAGTTGAACCATTCTGCATGACTTTCCAAAAACCAACATATTTTTCTTATTCGAGTAAAACTGAAAGTCCTACTGTAGGTATCTCAAAATTAAAATTCTGTCCTGATAACTCCGCTGATATGTAGCTGAAAATAGGGACAGAATAGTTTGCTCTCCAGTGTTCTAGAGTCTTCTTTTTGCTTTCTGTACTCCCAGTTATGGTTACTGAAGTCACAGGTAACTTTTTGTCATTTGTAGATGATTTACTATTACGCGGCCTGCCCGAACTCACGGATTTCTGAACTTGTCAATGTTAAATGGGATTTCCTTGATCTACTCAGGGCTGTCACAGAACGCTTCCTGTTCTGCTCTGACCTTGAGGAATAAAAGGGGTCCTCGGTCAGTGATGAGATCACACCCTGACTAATTAACGGAGTCTGTGTGAGTCCTTCATAAACCCTGAATCAAACCCGCCTAAGCAGGCTTAAGTGAATCCTTTATCCCTGAAAACTTCATAAGGAAAGAGCGTGTCGATCAGTTATGGATGCCACAGACACACATCTCGCAAAGCAAAATAATGTCAAATACAGAAATAAATCATCTCATTTATTTATCAATCATACAGGCGTTTGCCCGCCCCCCCCCCCCCCCAGCCCTCAGCTAGGCGATGGGGACCTAGAAGACGAACAACAGGAGTCTCTACCGCTGACTCACAGACTGTCCGGAAGAAGGAAGGCCCTTCAAAGTCATACCGTTTTACAGATGAGGAGACTAACACTGGCATTCTGGCCCAGAGAGTCGAGGCTAGCTTTCCTGATTGGCACGCTAATGCTCTGTTTACCGTATGATACCCTGATGCCTGCATGTAACTCAGAGGATCAAGAGAGCCCCCTCATGGGACACCATAGGCTATTTGCATATGATCTGGGAAGCTGCAAAGCACATGCCCACATATCCGAGCAGGGTGTGTGTTCGAAGCCTGTAGAAGTCAGAGGCATTGTTCCTCTTCAGACAAGCTGCCACTTTGCTGAGCTAACTGTACTGTCTGTCACACTGAACCTTAACCAGAGCACCTGGGCATCCTGGAGTTCCCACAAGTCCTTTGCAGCTACATGGCCATATTTCGATCAACACGTGATTTCTTTTTTGTACTGCTGGGAGAGGTGTGCCAGATGAGGCATGACCTGTGTACTTCAGGAGTTGGGTGTACCATTGTTCATGCGTACAAGTATGAGGGAGAACATAATTTCAGCACCAAGGACAGATAGTGTGATGCCTGGGAAATGTAAGAGTTTGGCTTAGAGCAGGGGTCCCCAATCCCCTGGCCATGGACTGGTACTGGTCCGTGGCCTGTCAGGAACCAGGTTGCACAGCAGGAGGTGAGTGGTGGGCAAGCAAGCGAAGCTTCATCTGTATTTACAGCCGCTCCCATCACTCACATTACCGCCTGAGCTCCACCTCCTGTCAGATCAGCGGAGGCATTAGATACTCAGAGGAGCGTGAACCCTGCTGTGAACTGCGCATGCAAGGGACCTAGGTTGTGTGCTCCTTATGAGGATCTATGCCTGATGGTCTGAGGTAGAGCTGAGGCGGTGATGCTAGCGCTGGGGAGTGGCTGCAAATACAGATGATCATTAGCAGAGAGTTTTGACTGCACAGAGACCATCATCAATCAACTGCTTGCAGACTCATATCAAAACCCTATCAGTGAGTGGCCAGTGACAATTAAGCTGCATCTGGTAGCAGGCTTTAAGTCAGAATCTGACACTTACTTTAGTCCATGCATGGCCCACCCATTATTTTATTTACCACTTCCATCCACACCTCTTTCCCACACTGTGCACTTGTCTCAGTCACAGTTTTGGTAAGCCCATGAGCTAATCCTAGCCAAAATGAGTAAAAAACAAACATTGCTGGAGAGCTGCTTTGAAAAGGGGGAAAGACCTAATGATCACACAGCAGAAGACTGCCAAAAAAAGAAAGGTGCATTTAAAATACCAAGAGTCATACTTAAATTACGCATTCATTGCAACAGGTGATTCATATTCTCCAAGCCCGCTTTGTATAATATGTGGCAAACAGCTATCCAAAAAAGCCTAGAATCCTTCTAAACTGCTTCACCACATGGAGACCAAGCGCCCTGCAGTAAAACACAAGCCTTTGGAGTTTTTCAAAAGAAAAAAAAGTGTGAACGTGAAAAACAGAAGCAGTTACTGAAGGCCACCAGTGCATCAGATGTGTCTGCACTGAGAGCATCATTCCTAGTGGTGGACCGCATTGCTAGAGCTGAGAAGCCCTTTCTCACTGGTGAAGAGTGAATCCTGCGTGCTGCTAAGGACATTTCCCGTGACCTTTTAGGAGAGGCTGCAGCTCAAACGGAGGATTGTGTTCCTCTTTCAGCTTACACCACAACTAGACAAACAGGTGAAATAGCAGAGGATATCGTGGTGTGCAATCCAGGTAGATGAGCCTACCAATGTTGACAACAAGGCAACGACGCTTGCTTTTGTGCGTTATATTTTTCAGGAGGATGTGCAGGAAGACAGGTCACGTGCACGTTCGTTGCCAGCCGGCACCGCGGCTGCAGAGCTCTTCATGCCTTTGAACGATTCCATATCAGGAAAGCTGAACTGCTCATTTTGTGTCGGTATATGCATGGATGAAGCGGCTGCCACAACCGGACAGGTTCCTGGTTTCTTTACTTGAGTCAAAGAAGTTGCCTCTGAATGCGAGTTTATGCCACTGTCATCCATAGGGAAATGTCACCTGAACTTAACAGTGTTTTGCAGGGTGTGATTACAATTAGCAACCACATTAAAGTACGTGCCTTTCACTCACGTCTGTTCATGCAGCTCTGTGAGGGGATGGACCCAGAGCACACATGTGTTCTCTTACGCACAGAAGGGAGATGGCTTTCTAAAGGGAGATACTGGCCAGAGATTTTGACTTACGAGAGCTGCTCCAGAGATTTCTTTTAGAAAAACACCACTGGCAGCACATTCAGTGACACAGAATGGGTCACAAAACTTGCTTACTTGTGTGACATATGCAGCCTGCTCCATGAACTCAATCTGTCACTTTGGGGGAGGACGACAACTGTGTTCAGGTCGGCAGAGAAAGCGGCTGCATTCAAAGCCACACTGGAATGATGGGGAATGAACATGGGGATGTTTGACGTGTTTCAAACGTTAGCAAAGATTTTGAAAGAGACTGAGCCAGGGCCTTCTTTCTCCCAGCTGGTGCGTGGTCACCTGTCTCAGCTCTCAGAAGAGTTTGAGCATGACTTCCCTACCACAAAAGACCCCCGAACTGGGAAGGAATGGATCCATGACCCATCTGTGAATAAGCCCAGTGAATCCTCAAGAGGACCAACTGCTTGAGACCGAAAATGACGGTGGCCTTAAAAGGATGTTTGAGATGACTTCAAATCTCCATACATTCTGGATTAAAGTCAAGGCGGAATATCCTGAGGTTGCCACAAAAGCACTGAAAAGCCTGCTTCTGTTTCCAACCTCCTATCTTTGTGAAGCAGGGTTTTCTGCAGTGACAGCCACCAAAACAATATCACGAAGTAGACTGGACATAAGCAACACATTTCGGGTGTCACCGTCTCCCGTCACCCCTAGATGAAACTGTCTAGTTGCAGGAAAATAAGCTCAGGGCTCCCACTGATTCTGCACTATGGTTTGTATAATGATTTCATTATATATTACAATGTAATAATAATAGAAATAAAATGCACAATAAACGTAATGCGCTCGAGTCATCCCGAAACCTTTCCCCTACCTCCAGTCCATGGCAAAACTGTCTTCCATGTCACCAGTCCCTGGTGCCAAAAAGGTAGGGGACCACTGGCTTACAGAGTATTTGAAAGAGCATAACCTATCAAGGTAGTCCCCAGTGCCACCCAAAGAGCCACATACATGTGCTATAACTGTGGGTACATTCTTAAACACAGAGAAATAGTGATTGTCAGGCCACCACCATCCGCGTGCTTTGGGCTATTTTGAATCTTTTACTCACATTCAGTGTCCAGTCTAAAATAAGTATACTGTCGATGTGGCCTGTTCACAGAACAGCTGAGAAATGCTGTTCTAATGAAAGCTGCTTCTGCTTGCTGAGCTGCTGCCCGAGCCTCAGGGAAAGTGTGGAGAGCAAATTCGGAGAAGAGAGGAGTCTTTTCTGGCCGGAATAATTAGGGAAGACTTTGTAGACAGGATGGCATCTGAGGTGGATGTTGAAACCAATTGCACACGTACAAGATGGGGGAGATGCTTAGCAACCCGTGTGAAAGGGGGCTCAGGGTTTCAGGCCATGTAGTGAGCTCGTGGATTCATGTGTTCCGTAAAACGTTACGATGCCTAGCACTGCGTTAGCTGTTAGAGAGGGAGTTCAGGTTTGCCATGGACATGCTCACAGTTTAGTTGGGGGAATATACGGTCATAGATTGTTGGTATATATGAGAAACAGCCTGCCCGTTTGGTGCCTGAAAGCCATTTAGGCCTGGCGTAGGGCTCAAGACGGCAAGCATGTGGTGAGCATGGAGACTGGGGCCCTGGGCAGAGGCCCAGTCATGGAGCGCCTGGTCCCACGTTTGAAAGAGTTCGTGATTCACTACAGATGAGTTCAGAGTGCGCTTTGCGCTTGCATCCGCCTTTACCGTATTTCCACCATTTGAAAATGCTCTCTGTTGCTGAGAACTTGAATCCTTGATCCCAAATGATCTCTGTTGAAAGAGCTAAAATGCTTCACGTTCAATATATGCATTTAGTTCTCACTTTCAGATATATACAAATGTAAAAATAATGAACCTCAGAATTTAGAAAATATAACGATTTGATTTTAGGCCGTATTCGTTGAAGTTTAGTGTCTGTCATGTTGGAGATGATGCTTGCTCTGCTGGTCATAATGCATCTGTTTTTTTTTTTTTTTTTTTTTGGTCTGGTTCATTTTAAAAGAAACGTGTAGACAAATTAAGCGCATTGGGAAAGACCTGACTGGACTACAGAAGGACTCCAGCATTCTCTATGTAGAAAAGATAGAGGGATCATCTGTAGGCAGCACATTTATCCCTAGCACTCCCTTGCCACGTTTAAGACCAAAGTTTGTCTTCTCCACTAGACAACTACATTTAATGAGGTGGGGAGCGCTGTCCCCTACTATATCCCTAGTGCCCGGCCCAGAGTTTGTGCTTCAGTTTGGCATTTAACGCATGTTGAATGAATGCCTGAGTGAAGTAGAGGCTCAGGCGCGGGGGTGGACACGGAGAGAGAGAACTGACGTTGAGTCTTGGGCAGGCCGGCATGCGGAAGTGGCAACGTGCTTGTTTGCTGTGGCTGCCTGCATTAAGCGAAGCCAAGTAGATATTCAAAGAAACTATAAAGAGACCGTGGTATCCAATAAAGGAAACACTTATCTTCTCTAGTCACCTAAAGACCGAGTGAGTATTTATATACTGCAGCAATTGTTAACCTCCTCGGGGGCAAGCTGATGAAAACGATAGTCTTCCTGGAACAAAAGTGCGGATCTACACAGGCAAGTCAAGTTTGTAGATAATATCAAGGAGTTCAGCAAACCTCCCATGGCCCGTTTGTGCACTTCGTGTGAAGAATTTCCCTTTTTACCACTTTGCAACTAACAAAGCACCTTCGTGTACGTTATCTTACGAGCAGCGACACTGGAGAAAGCAAGGTTGAATTATGAAACTCACTGTGCAGGTGAAGAAAATGAATCTCAGAGAGGTGAAGTCGTTTGCCCAACGTCACACAGCCAACAAATCCTGGACCAAGGATTGAGTCTAGGTGTGTCAGATGCCACATTCGAGGGGCCCTGCCAGTGTACCACTGTTGTTTCTGTGTCCCCAGAACTGTTCAAACTGGCTACGTTACTTGGCCGGCAGATAGAGGTGCTGTCAGCATTGACAGGGTGGGTATGAAATACTTGAAAAATGTGTAAAGTACTTTACAAGTCAGAAAGCACTGTATGTGTGTTTGTTATCGGAGAGGCGATAGAGCGTGGTAGGTCAGGGGGTGTGTGTACTCTGGAGACAAACCACCCAGCTATGAATACCATTTTGGCCACTTAGCAGATCTGTGGACTTAGGAAACTTCCTTAACTCTGAGACTCAGTTTCTTCATCTCTAAAATAGAGATAACAATATTATCTACCTTATGTGTTAGTGAGAGGCTAAAATGCGATAACATATATACATTACTTAGTACAGTACCGGGCACTTGATAAGCACCCAGTAAACTTTAGCTGTTTCTCAGTAAATGATAGCTAGTGTTGTTGTAATTACTGCTATTATTTGAAGTAATTCTGTTTCAATAACACCATTACTCTCTAAGTGGGAAATCCTGTCCCTTATAACCAGTGCTACGAAGGAATGTTTCTGTCCCTTATTGAAGCCGTGATATTACATGGCTGTGCTGCTTTAACCCATGCCACACTGAACCCTGGCCTATTCACGCATTGTATTTCTCTCTTTTTTAAGATTTTATTTATTTTATTTTTTTAGAGATTGGAAGGGAGGGAGAAAAAGAGGGAGAGAAACATCAATGTGTGGTTGCTTCTTACACGCCCCCCACTGGGGACCCGGCCTGCATCCCAGGCATGTGCCCTGACTGGGAACTGAACAGGCAACCCCTTAGTTCACAGGACAGTGCTCAATCCACTGAGACACACCAGCCAGGGCCTGTATTTCTCTTTTAAGAGCAGGTATAGGGCCCTGGCTGGTGTAGCTCAGTGGACTGAGCGCAGGCTGCGAATCAAAGGGTCACCGGTTCTATTCCCAGTCAGGGCACATGCCTGGGTTGCGGGCCAGGTCCCCAGTGGGGGCCATGTGAGAGGCAACCACACATTGATGTTTCTCTCCCTCTCTTTCTCCCTCCCTTCCATTCTGTCTAAAAATAAATAAATAAAATCTTAAAAAAAAAGATGGATTTAAAAAAAAGAGTTGTCACTTTTGTAATATTGAGCATAGGGAGAGATAAAGGGTAGGGTAATAGCTACAGTGCTGGGAATTGTGCAAAATCCACAACTTCTGACATTCAAATATTTAGAAGCATTAGGTTTCCCTTGGTGATTCCTTGTCACTAATATCTGTACATTTCCTTTGCTGGCTGGTAGTTGTTAGATTACGAAAGACAGTTGGCAAATATGTCCCTTCAGATTTAAATAGCAGATAACATTTAAATTGAAAATTGATGAAAGGAAATTTGGTAAATTGATTTTAGGAGGCTTTATCCTATTACTTTTTCAAGCAATAGATTTTTCTAAGATTTATTCTTTCCTCCTGATAAAAGCAGCTGGAAACGGTCTGGTTACGTGCAATATTTTTAATTATAACCAAGATACTGTGTTTTTGTATACTACTGAATTGTATTATGCACACATACTGGCAAAATCCACTTGCATTAAATTTTAATTACATTTAATTCTATAGGAATTGAGAAAAAATTGAGGCTTTGAACAATGTAAACTACCAACCAAGTTGTCGAATTTACCATCTGAGGCTTTATTTCTTATTTCCAGGCTGAAAGTTCTCTTCAATCTCCAAACTTTCTATAGCTCTTGCAAGGGAGATTATTGAAGTCAGTGAGAGGATTGACAAGTACAGCTTGGTGGATACAGAATAGTCACGGGGATGTAAAGTGAGGCATAGGGAGTGCCGTCGATAATGTATGTATGGTGAGTGATGGACACTGGAGATATCGGGGGACCACTTTGTAACGTATATGATTGTCTAACCACTGCTATACACCAGAAACTAATATAAAATAACACTGAAGGTAAAGTGTAATTGAAAAAAATTGTTATTGAAAAACCAAAATCCATAGTTTATAAAGTACAAACTATAAAGTGGAGACTTAGAACTTTAAGAACTGGTTACTGAAATGATCATATAATTATCTCTGTAAAGTGAGACGGAGAGTTGAGGGGCAAGTTCGCAGGGGGAAAATTCCCACATTTACCTCAATTATTTTGTTGAAAGGTTTGCTTACTTTCCCTCCTTCAATGACATGATCTGGACTTCCCTCTATCAAGGCCAATTTTACTTCTGAGATATAATGCGTTCAGCTGTGCTCTCAAAATGCAGAGTCTTTTTCTCGATGTATTTTAGTATTTCACCTTTATAGTGGGAATACCAGCATGGCTTCTAATAACTACCTACACTCACTGAAAACAGCGCATAGTTAGCAGACATTTCGTATTTTAAAGGACCCTACACAATGCTGCCTTAACGTGCAAGTTGCTAGTGTTTCTGTTTTATTTTATTCTCCACTGTAAAAAATAAGGAAGATATTTGAAATGAAAAGTACCTGACTTTGACCTATGTGTGAATAACACTTGAGGCATTTATTGTAATTAAGGAGACTAGCTTTGGTGCTCTTCCATGCCTCCCTGTTTCCAAATACGTGGGTTTTTTCCTTTATGCATCACAAAAGAAAGTAAAGGGTGGGGCCCTGGCTGGTATAGCTCAGTGGATGGAGGGAGGGCTGCAAACCAAAGGGTCACTGGTTCAAATGCCAGTCAGGGCACATGCCTGGGTTGTGGGCCAAGTCTCCAGTAGGGGGCGTGTGAGAGGCAACCACACATTGATGTTTCTCCCTCTCTCCTTCCCTTCCCCTCTCTCTAAAAAGAAATAAATAAAATCTTAAAAAAATAAAGTAAAGGGTGGGAAATTAGTAAAGATTAACATATACACCTTTTCCTGCCATTTCTTATGCCTGGTTGCCAAAGCACAGCACTGAATAAAACGGGCAAGAATTGCTCAAAAGATACAAACCATGAAGCTAATAGAATAGAATCTATATTACACGTAGGTAGCCGGTAGTTTTATTTATTTATTTATTTTTTAACTATATTTTATTGATTATGCTGTTACAGTTGTCCCACTTTCCCCCGCTTCTTGCCCCTTACCCCCTTACCCCCCCTTTCCCCACCCTTTAGTTTTGTCCATAGGTCATACACATAAGTCCTTCTGCTTCTGCACTTCCTATACTATTCTTAACCTCCCCCTGTCTGTTGTCTACCCACCATTTATGCTACCTGTTCTGTGCCCCATTCCCACCCTCTCCCCCAACCACTCCCCTGTTGATATTCCTCCATACCTTATATAACTCCCTTTAACATTTCATACAATAAAGGCTGGGTGGTGATGAACTTCTTGAACTTTGACCTTATCTGAGAAGCACTTTATCTGCCCTTCCATTCCACATGAAAACTTTGCTGGATAGAGTATTCTTGGATGTAGGTCCTTGCCTTTCATGACTTGGAATACTCTCTCCAGCCCCTTCTTGCCTGTAAGGTCTCTTTTGAGAAATCAGCTGACAGTCTCATGGGAATTCCTTTGTAGGTAACCGTCTCCCTCTCTCTGGCTGCTTCTAGGATCCTTTCCTTATTTTTGATCTCGGGTAATGTAATTATGATGTGTCTTGGTGTGTTCCTCTTTGGGTTCAACCTCTTTGGGACTCTCTGAGCTTCCTGGACTTCCCGAAAGTCTATTTCCTTTACCAGCTTCGGGAAATTCTCCATCATTATGTGTTCAAATAAGTTTTCAATTCCTTGTATTTCTTCTTCTCCTTCTGGCAGCCCTATGATCCGTACGTTGGGACATTTACAGATGTCCTGGAGGTTTCTGAGTCCCTCCTCCGTTTTTTGAATTCTTGTTTCTTCATTCTTTTCTGGTTGGATGTTTTTTTCTTTCTTCTGGTCCACTCTGTTGATTTGAGTCCCAGTTTCCTTCTTATCCCTATTGGTTCCCTGCAGATCTCTCCTCATTTGTTCAAGCAATTTCGATAATTTTTCATCAAATTCTGTGAGCTTCCTGATTACTAGGGTTTTAAACTTTGCATCTGATAGGTTGGCTATCTCTTGGTTGGTTAGTTCTGGAGCTTTGATCTGTTCCCTTCTTTGGGCCATCTTTTTTCCCTCAGTGAGCCTGTTACTGTAAGGAGGGCAGAGCCTTGGGGTTCACCTGGGCAGGGAAACTCAGTCGTTGTGTTGTGACGTAGCCTGTGGGGGCGGGACCTGAGAGCACAATGGTGCCTGCTCCGCTCTCTGCACCCACACCGCCTCCTGCAAATAATTCGAGCCCCTCTGCACTGGCTCCAGGGTTGGTGGACAGGCTGCACAGCTCCAATCCCCCGTGGGTCTCCCCAATGAACTCTCCTGTGAGGCTGGTAGTTCCTCCCGCCACGCGGATGGGTTGCGCCCTGCTTTCTCTCCTGGACCGTCTGCCTGTGAATGCAGACCTGCCCGGTCCACCAGTCTCGGCCTGCTGGGTCCGGATGAGCTGGGCGCTGGCCGCGCTTAGGTCAGGCCCCCGTCTGGGTGTGCTGCAGCCCCGCGGGGACCGCCCCTCCAACCGCGGTCCTGCCGTCTGCTCACCAGCTCGCCGCGGGGTCGCCGAGCGCTCTCCCTCCGCCCTGCTCCTCCCGGCTCACCAGACTGGATGAATGTATCTTCTTTAATTCCTTGGTTGCTGGACTGCCTCTCAATTCGATTTTCTGTCAGATCTGGCTGTTTTTGGTTGGGTAAAGTTCTGTTTTTTTCCTTGTTTGGTTGTGCGAGGAGGCACGGCGTGTTCACCTATGGCGCCATCTTGCCGGAAGTTCGATAGCCGGTAGTTTTAGAGAAGAACTATCAGCTGCACTGACCGGGGAGTTATTTCCTCATGTTATTTTAATATGAAACAGTATGAATGACGATCTAGAATAGAGAAGGACTGCCACTGAGGAGATACGTGCCACAGAGGTGCCTTCTGCTGTTGCTGCTTGCGATTTCTTTTCAGAGGGGATTGTACTTTCTCAAAATGATGTTCTAGAAAGATATTGATCAAGAGTATGAAAAATGAGGTCCTCTCTTTTTTGGATGAAGTGACCGGTGAAATGATGAGCAGTCAGCGACAAACCGGCCCCGTGCTTCAGTAGAGTGGTATTTGTCACCTGGGCTTATCTAACGTCTCTGTCTGCGTCGCAATATTAAATGGCACTCTCAGTCTTATTTTTTTCTCTTTTTTTTCTACCAAATTTTGACCAAAATATTTGGACAGCAAAATTCTGTTGAGTGATGTGGGTGACGTAGCTTGTCTAGAAGTTCCACATCTCTTTAGAAGATTCTAAAACAGGGGTGTCAAACTCATTTTCACTGGGGCCACATCAGCCTTGTGGTCGCCTTCAAAGGGTTGAATGTCACTTTAGGACTGTGTAAATGTAACTGCTCCTTAACTAGGGGCAAGGAGCTTGGTGCTGCCGCCAGGTAGAAACAAGGTGCTGGGCCCGATAAAACAAGGTGGAGGGCCGGATTCGGCCCGCAGGCCTTGTGTTTGCCCCCAGTGTTCTAAAAAGAACTTTAAGGCACATTTTTCTTGCACTTCAGTTGGAGGGGAAGATGTGGGGTAGGTTCCTTTGATCTTGTGGCAAGGGATATTGTGGTCTATGATGCCATCTGCATTGGAAAATTAGTTTAATTCACTTCAGCTTCATGTCAAGCAACTCTGCAGAGTGCCAGGCTGTGCCCTAGACATCTCTAGCCTCCTGAGAAGGGAGTCAGTCAGACACTTTCCCACCCACCCACAACTCCCCTTACAGATTGAGTCCTGTGAACAATAGTGTTTCTTCCCATTCTGAGTGCAGAAGATATTTGCCGCTTGCCGAGCAAGGGTCAGAGTTGGATGGGGGGGTTGGGGATGGGTAGTTCTGTGGTCAAGACCACCAGAGAATTCTCTGCTGTTTTTGAACTTAGCCAAGGATCCTGATAAGAGAGAGAAAGGTGTGGGGGAAATGTCATGAGGGATTTCAGGGTGTCACCCTGCACTCACAGAGGCTGTTCCCACACAATGGCCTGGGGTATGGCACAGCTCTTAGGTGCTTAAGGTTGAGGGGAAACAGCATGGAGTCTTGCAGAGAGTTTGTGACCTGGAACCACTGGGCTGGTAACTGAGTCCCTGCTGTGTGACTCAAAGCAAGTCACTGCACCTCTCTGAGCCCTGCCAACCTCACAGGACAATGGTGAACATCTAATCCAACAATAAATGTCAAAGCATTTTTTTAACTACAAAACCCTAAATCAACTATTAGTTCTTTGTGTGAGAGCTCAGGACTTGAACTGTATGTAGGTTAAGCCATCAGAATAAACGTGAGAATGAAACTCTGAGAGAAGTCGTATGAGATTTTTCGGTCCATTTAACTCCTTAAATGATCATACTTTATAAACCCCAATTTTCCCACGTTTTCCTTCTCCTATTATTGACCTTCCTTACCATTTTCTCCCCTTAATGGTGAATTTGCAGTGTTTCCTTACAGAATCACAATCCTGGCAGGAAGACTCTACACTGATCTGTTCAAAGAGAGCCTTTTCCTACTCCATTCTTTCACTGCATCTCTTCCCGAGCCTCCCAAGTTAAGCTGAGGAACCAGCCTGCCCAGCTGGCCTTCTGTGCCCTGACACCTAAAAGGATTTGCCCAGCACCGTGGGGCACCAGGGAAAGATTTGCTTCAAAGAGGGAATGAAATCTTGGGAACTCCCAATTACACAGGGGTAACAATGGCAGAGATTCCCGCCTGACGGAAGGCTCCCAGAGACTACGGCTTTGTCTAGACCGGGAAGGGGAGTATCTGAGGGGAAGTAAAGTCACCCCGGGGTCCAGGTGAGGAGGAAGAATGAAGATGAGAAAGGACAATTCAGATTTACTTCCAAGGTTCTAAACTTTGGATTTGGGCTCTTCTTTACTTGGAATGTAAATCTTACAATTTTTAGTGATTATTTTCAGTGGGTCAAATAAATGATTGGGGTGGGGGCAGGATGCCCTGAAGATATGAATTACAATTAGATTAAATTGCCTACCATATATGAAACGGTCATTTCACTTCAAAATAGGGCTTTCGTCACATAGCATGCAATGAATGATCTGTTAGGTTATCTTTATATCAGCTTTCTGAAAACGTCATAAATCCATACGGTGGACTAAGTCTTTAAATTGCCTACCAGTGAGAGAGTCTTCTGTACAAAACAAAACAAAGCAAAACCTGGAACACACTAGTGAACCACAATAAAGGCTATAGCTGTAAGTATAGACACTTAGAAATAAGTTAGAAGAATAGCTATTTTGTTCCCTGTCGTTTTCACATACTATGAAGATTCAGAGAGGTATTCTTTGGCAGGCAGTAAGTATTTGAAGGCAGGTGTTAGGCATGCAATTATCATAAAGACTCTGTGAGGAGAATGACCGCATGATACAAATTTATCTTTATTCTAATATAGTTTACAGAGTTTTTTCCCTGACAAATTACACTACACTTTATGGAAATGTAACATTTTGTATGAATGGGAAGGACAATCCTGGTTGCATGCTAATGAGGGAGACAAAGTAGCCTCACTCTTATTTGCAACTGGCCCAGACCTTTCCATTAGCAAATTAAAATCTGTTCAAATTTATTTACTAATATATTAGGAGAAGCTTCAGGCTAACCCCTTGACCTGTATTATATAGCAAACAACTGTAGCAGTGAAAATAATTAATAGCATGTAATGCGCCTCCTGTTTATTTCTTCTTCTTGCCCAGGGGTCAGCTGTATAGTGGATTTGCTATCTGCATTCAGTTACATGGGTATATTTACTTTAAAATGATCAATTATAGTTTTAAATGACTTTCCTTAATTGTGGTCTTCTCATTCAAGTGTGATACATATCATATGTATGCTTTGTGTTTATTTCTATATTATATCACCTGCTCCTGACCGATTCTGAGAGGAACCTATTCTTTTGAAAATAATGTCTCCTGAAGCCTGTGTTGTGTTTGTGTTTACTGCATAATGACGAGAGCCACGGCTTTGTTCATCCTCATTATACCAATACTGAACCAATTAGTGCTCACTCTCTATATCTAGGAAAAACCTTCACTCAATTATCTTGTGGATCCTTAAAAGAGAGGTTTGGTCGCTAATGGACTTGGAATTTGCAACGCGAATGTCAGGGTCTGCAGAGCTTCCCAGGAGTAGGAGTGCGGGCTCTGCTGACCTCTGCTGTCTATTTGAAAAGGCACTGCTGTTTTTTTTCTCACTGCGCAGTTGTTTCTGGGTACGACTGAGCGTCTCATTCTACTGGAAAACTAATCACGATTTTGAGCAATGGAAATGAAAGTGCTGTTGGGATAGCAAGCACACGCAGATAGTACCAGAAGCGCGTGGTCTGTACCTGTCTCATCCAAAAGCCAAGCCCGTGCAACTTTCACAAATATACGTCAAAATTTGGTGCCAGGAATTCTCACACATGCAGTGCTATCCTTTTGTTGCAATGTTTTAAAAATCTTTGTCAGGAAATCCCCCAACATCTCATTGGTTCAGAGTAACATCTGGGATGGTTTGATGATAAGAGGATCCTCCAGGTAAAAATAAGCCTCAAAGAGAAGGGGCAGAAATGGAATTATAATGAGCGGGGTGGGGGCCCATGGTGGAGTGAAAATGGAGACAACTATACTCGAACAACAGTAAAAAAAAAGAAATGGAATTATAAATGATGGAAATGGTTTGTGGTACAGAGGTGCAGAGTAGCTGGGTGAGTGGGAGACTTCTAATTTCTGCTTGACAAAGGTGAAACGTTAATTTCCTTTTGTTTATGATCCCAGGGAATTGTATTCTCCTTTCTCTCTAAAATTTCCCGGGTGAAGTTTTTTTTTTTTTTTTTTTTTTTCTTTTTTCTGGCTGTAGTCGGCCTCTTTGTGAGCCTCAGAAGCAATCGGGGTGAGGGAAGGTCAGAGCAGGTTCTGGGATGAATTCTCTGTGGCATACATCATGTCGGTATCCTCACTTTACATGCCACAAAGTAGGGCCAAGAAGGATTGTTACTTTTCTTGTCCACTCAAGCATAAGCCTGTAGTAGCGTAAGTATAGGTGTGGCTCTATTTCCTGTGTCAACATAACCCAGGCTGGGCAGATATCTTTAGTAACAGCAGTCCTTTCTATTCATGTAATATTCTTGGTCTATTGACATGTCCCGAATGATCTATGAAGTGGTGCCAATAGTTGTTATTTGCCTATTTTATAGATGAGCAAACAGGTACAGAAATTAAGTGACATGAATAAAAGCCACTGGGTTGGAACATGGTAGACGTAGAACCAGAACTCACAACTTCAAAAAGATATTTAGCTCTGGGAGGACTGACATCCGAAACCCTCGTGAAATGCACACCATGCACTAGCACCATCTCTTTCCCAAACTTTCCTAACTTTCTTTCTTTACATTTGCGACTCTCTTTCCAAACTCCTGGCCAGTGTCTTTTGTCCTTTTCCCAGCCTTCCCTGTGGCAGCCACTGTCAACTCTTCCTTTGACTCAAAGCCCAAGGAGTCACGACATGTCCCTTCCTTGTTTGGATCCATATTCCTCCTCTTCTGAAGTGAAATCAAAAGACTTGCTTATCTATGACAAATGAATCTTTGGCTAGTTAGACTAAATTACCATGCTGATGGCATCAGTGGAACTACTTTTGCCTGTAACACTTACCCCCTTTTACAAAATGGCTATCAGCTCTCCGTCTGCCAGTAGGATTAAGTTCCCTATTGAGAGATGGCATAGGACTGTAGACTCTTACTTAGGTTGTTCTTTGACAGGTTGCAATCATTCTGTTTATTGTTCTGATTGAGAGTTTCTTCTGCAGCAATAAACAAGTCCATTTTCCATAGTTCAGTGGTTCCTACCCTTGGGGCTACACCATGCCTTTACTGTGGAATGAATAAAAAAAAATCTCAGAAAATAAATAAAATGTAGCTTTTAAACTGTAAATAAATAGTTATGCTTAGTTAATTACAAATTGATTTTAAAATATTATTGACTTTATAGCAGCAGTTTTTTTTTAATTTTATTTCTTTTTAGAGTCAGGGAAGGAAAGGAAAAAGAGAGGAGAGAAACACAGATTTGTTGCGTATCGCATGCCCCCTACTGGGGATCTGGTCACAACCCAGTCATGTGCCCTGACCTGGAATCAAACAAGTGACCTTTCGGTTCGCAGGACGATGCTCAACCCATTGGGCCATCCTGGTCAGGAATTACAGTAGCAGTTTATCAGGTAAGAGTTCCTAAATCAACAGATAACTTCAATCATGTGAAAAGTCAGTGAAACATTTAAGTGTAAAAATGGTATTTTTTTTTAAAAGAGAGAATCTATAGCAAAAAGAACTGAGCTGTAACTCAGAGGACCTGGGTTGTAATAGTGTCTCAGTGATAAGCTCTGGATCCATTATATACTGAGTGATTTGGATCAAATGAGTTGTTCTCCAGTCCTGTATATTCCCAGTCTAATAAAAAAAAATTAGCCCGGCTGGTGTAGCTCAGTGGATTGAGCGCGGGCTGGGAACCAGAGGGTCCCGGTTCGATTCCCAGTCGGGGCACATGCCTGGGTTGCGGGCCAGGTCCCCAGTGAGGGCCATGTGAGAGGCAACCATACATTGTTCTTTCTCCCTCCCTTCTCCTCTATCTGAAAATAAATAAATAAAATCTTAAAAAAATATAATGTATTGCTAAATATTTACTGTGATTCTATTATGCTGCTTACATGTATTCAGTACTTATCAACATGCCATTTACCAGCCTTTTTAATATTCACAGTGGCCCTGTGAGGTAGGTGTTGTTATCTCTTTTTCAGAGAAGAAAAATGAAACACATAGAAAGAAGGTATTTGTTCTTTCCTATTTCTGTATTATATAACACTTCTTTTTAAATTTTATTTTTTTTGTTCAATTACAGTTATTTGCATCCTCTCCCCTCCCCTCCTCCCTTCCCCTCCAGCCCCCTCTCCCCGTCCAGCCTCCCTCCTCCCCCTTAGTTCTGTCCATGTGTCCTCTACAGTGATTCCTTAAAACCCTTCTCCCCATTGTCCCCTCCCCCTCTCCTCTATTGTTAGACTGTTCTTAATTTCAATGTCTCTGGTTATGTATATAACACTTTTTTAAAAAGCGCTTCAGCCCTGGCCAGTGTGGCTTGGTTGGTTTGGTATTGTCCCACAAACCAAAGGGTTGCAGGTTCAATTTCCGGTCAGGGCACATGCCTGGGTTGCGGGTTCGGTCCCCAGTTGGGGCGTATAAAAGAGGCAACTGATTGATGTTTCTCTCACGCATCATACATGATGTTTCTCTCCCTCTCTTACTCCTCCCTTCCCCTCTCTCTGGAATCAATAATAGGAAAAAATGTAGAACAAAGAGCTTCCCTTAAAATTCGTGCAGTTAGGAAGTCAGTTAATTCTGTTTTTCCAAATAAAGTTGATTCTGCAATGACTATTTAATGGATCCTTTTCTCACTTATTTTAAATTCAAACTTTATCATATACTGAATTCCTATATATACAGAATCTGCGCCTGGACTCTACTCTGGTCCATTGATCTGTCTTCCTAGTCCTGTGCCATTTTACTGTTACAATGACTAGTCTAAAATATTTTGATATTTTGTAAGGCAGATGCAACTTCTTTATCTTTTTTCAGCAGTTTCTACAGTTTTCAAAACATCCTGATCATTTTTGCCCATTTTCTCTTCTGGATAAATAATTAGACTGAGATTTTCAGGCTTAGTGGGAAAAATGTGTAGAATTAAAATTAATTTGTGCAGAACTGACCCTTGCAGACCACAGGAGATGTTTTCAATTACCCTCATCGTCTTTCATATCCTTTAGTAATTATAGTTGCATTCATGTAGGTCTTAGGTATTTTGTATTAGTTTATTTCTAGAAATTATTATCATTGCAATTATAAACAGGTAGAGCTCTTTTTGCACAATGGGTAGGATTGAGATTTCAGGAACAAAAATAGTGCAAATGAACACTTAGTGGAGAAAATAAGCATGTAAAGTTTGGAAGAAGCTAAGGTTGATAAGGAACTATTACTCCCCATTATCTAGGTTAAATTTTCTTGATAATACTTGCCTGATCTCTTTGATAGGGTTATGAAAGTTTTTCAAATGTGTAAGGTATATGAAAATTAGTCTTCTGGTTTAATGTGTAATAAGCACAATTGTTGAGGACCATTTAAGTGTTAGATGAGCATATTCTGACACCTTGTGGTCATTTATGGCTGTGCGTGATGGAGTAATCCCATTGGTTGAACTGGAAGGAAATGGATTGTCCTCAGAATCATATTTAGATCTAAAGGGAAGGGGGGCTAGAGATAATCAAATCCAAACTTCTTGTTTCGTGCATGAGGAAGATGAGGCTCAGACAACAAATGGACCTTTTCCCAGTTCACCCAGCTTCCTAATAACCAAGCTAGGATCATTGTTTCTGACTTCTTGCTCTTTTTACTGTATCATATCAGTGTGCTGATTTCCTGCACTTATGGAGAACTAAAATAAAATCATAATTTTAAATCCAAGGCAAGCATCTTTTCATAATTTTATTAAAATTTTATTTATTTTTAGAGAGAGAAGGGAGGGAGAAAGAGAGGGAGAGAAACAGCAATGTATGGTTGCCTCTCACATGGCCCTCACTGGGGACCTGGCCTGCAACCCAGGCATGTGCCCTGACTGGGAATTGAACCGGGACCCTCTGGTTCCCAGCCCGTGCTCAATCCACTGAGCCACACCAGCCGGGGCTTCTTTTCATAATTTTGATGTCACCTCTGAGGAACGTAAATCATTAATCAGTGTATGTTTTGGGGTGCTGCTGGTGGCGATGTTCCATGTGTGGGGGAGGCAGGTGTAGGGCTGGTTTCTGGGTGTTCCTAAAGCTGGCCGAATCATAAGCCCTAAGCGATGTAGTCATTTCAACTCAGTGCAATGGGTCTACACAGTGCTTTGAGCATCAGGGACCTAGAATATTTTCCAAGCCTTTCACAGGGTTTTCTTAATAGCTCAAGGATGCCTGCACCATCTAAGAATGGGTCTGCCTTAAGTGTGCCTGTTGCTCGGTCACTGGAAGTGCAGTAGCCTCAGCCTGAATGTAGTGATGAATTCAGAACACAGTAGCTGGGGCCATTAGTCATTTTTACTCTCCGGTAATGGGGATCTCAATGGTGCATTTTTATGATCACCAAAGTCCTTCCATTGCTTTGCACAGATCTAACTTTCCACATGGGTTTAGGGAACAGGTGCTCCATGGTTTCTGTGTACATTTTCTTTTTCTGAGAAAAACTCAGAAGAGAGAGGTTAGTAGGATGAACTACAACCCAGTCCTTACAGTTCCTCTTGGGACCACAACGGGCACACATCCACGCCCTCCTCCGCTGTCCTTTCTAAATTCCCCCCACGCCCAGCTGTCTCCTCAGCAGGTCTTGGTGGCTTAACCTGGTGGTGTATTCTGCTGTCGCTGAGTGGGATGTTCTGCAGATGTCAGGCCGACCCTGTGGGTAGTGTTATCCTAGTGTTCCGCATCCTTGCTATTTTTCTGTTTATCAGTGATTGAGAGGAGGACCCTGAAGTCTCTTTTCCTGTTCAATTGTCTATTTTCTCTTTTGATTCTGTCCAATCTTCTTTCATATGTCTTGGGTTGTTGGGTATGTATTTCTTTGGTTATAGCTTCCTGATGAATTGACATTTTCTAAAATGTCCCTCTTATGGCTAGTAATTTTTGTTTTAAAGTTACTTTTGTATTGCGGCATTAGTCTTGCCACTCCACTTCTGTTTTGGTTGTTGTGTACCTGGTATATATTTTTTACCCTGTTACTTTCAACACATTTGCGTCCTTAAATCTAAAGTGTGTCTCTTGTACACTGAAAATAATGGGATTGTATTTTTAAATTCACTTGGAGAATCTGCGTTTTGATTTAGGTTTGACCCTTTTGCATTTAATGTAATTATTGATATCATCGGATTTACTCTGCCACTTTGCTACTTGTTTTCCCTATGTCACCTCTCTTTTTTTGTTCCTTTGTTCATTTTTATTCTGTTTTGTGTTAACTAGATGTTTTCTGGTGTACCGTTTTAATTCTATCGACTGCTTTCCCCCTCTGTGTAGAGAGTTCTTTGTTTCTTTGTGTTCTATAAAAGTTTGATGTGCACTGGACACGTAGATAATATATTGCAGCAAATATGGATTCTCGTCTTCCCTCTTGGAAGTCGTCGTTGTTGCTTTTGTGTGTCGGCTTAGTTAATTACCTCAACTATTTTGTAGAGCCTATTTTCTCCACACCATCTCTGCCCAGTCGTTCTCTCTCATTCTTTGGCATGGTGTCCCAGCAGCTGTGACTGGATTATCAAATAGAGTGGTTATTCCCACTAGCGATTATTCAGAGGTTTCGCCGAAACATCTTGAGTCAGTAAGGCTTCCACTCTTGCAGATGGATCTGTTCAGACTGCTTTCAAAATAGAGGCAGTTAGCCCTGGCTGGTGTAGCTCAGTGGATTGAGCGCGGGCTGGGAACCAGAGGGTCCCGGTTCGATTCCCGGTCAGGGCACATGCCTGGGTTGCGAGCCAGGTCCCCAGTGAGGGCCGTGTGAGAGGCAACCATACATTGCTGTTTCTCTCCCTCTCTGTCTCCCTCCCTTCCCCTCTCTCTAAAAATAAATAAATAAAATCTTTTAAAAAAAATAGAGGCAGTCTGCAAGTCTTCCCCAGCCTTTACTTTCTGCTGGATCTCTTCTGGTCTCTGCACGTGTGCAAGGCCTCCTACTCAACAGCAAGTAGGTCTCTGGGATCTTCTCCAGTCTCACCTGTGTCCAAGCAGCCTCAGACATGTACACAGCCTTCCGAGGCAGCAGAGACTTCTGGCAGCTTGTCAGGGCCCATGATAGCTGTCTTGTTTTTCTTTACATTTCTGGCTGGCACGTTCCAGCCAGATTGTAGTCTCCAGTAGCCGTGATCTTGTCCTTCCCCAGTTGTTTACCATTAAGCTCTGTTATTTTTGACGAGCCCCCAGGCTGCAACCTTCTTCTCCAGTCAGTGCCCTCTGGCAGCTGAGCTGCTGGTTTTTACAGTAATTCTTTCAGAACTGGTGAGGATGGGAGTTCAACATAAAAGACCCCTCCCCCACTGGTCTTGCCGCAGTTCAGTACATTTTCTTATCTCAATGTTTCTCTATATGTTGTATGCCTTTGCTCAATTTGCAGAGACCTGGAATAGCTGTTTATGACAACTTCATCTAGTTTTATACTTGTCTTTGGGGAGAAGATTTGCTGAGCTCCGTACTCTACCATTCCCACATCCACACTCCCCCCATCGCCCCTTTATTCCTTCCTAAACTGTCTGCTAGGGCAACTCCAGTATGTTCTCCTCACTGAATAATATCGGCAATAGCTTTTCCCTGGCTTCTAATATAACCCTGGGAACGTATGTGCCCGGACATCTCTGACCCTGTACCTTTACATTTTATTATTTTAATGATTTTTAACATGTTACTTTTCAATTACAGTGACCATTCAGTATTATATTAGTGTCAGGTGTACATCACAGTGATTAGACATTTATACACCTTATAAAGTGATCACTGGCGTAACTCCAGTAAGAATACTTTAACAGTGCCTCTGTTATACAGGACACACAGACAAAACCAAGGGGGAGGGTGGAAGCAAGGGAAGGAGGTGGGTTTGGCTGGGGTAGGGGGAGGGATGGGGAGAAAATGCAGACAACTGTCATTGAACAACAGTAAAGTAATTAAAAAAATAAATAAACACACACACACACACACACACACGAATCTTTAACAGTTCCTTACTTGTGTTTGCTCTTCACTGCAGGCGGTAATGGCCTGTTGAGGAGCTACCCTCCAGGCCTCGCTCTTCTCACACTTAGCCATTAGCTGCTTGTCAGAGGCCCACAGGCTCCTGTTAATCCTCCTCAGGGCATCGGTGTAACTTACCAGGTAACCAGCTAACTCTACTCTTTTCACAGGTATGGTTACATCCATATCTCCCAAGTGCCTGAATCTGGGCATACCCACAGCAGCATTTCCCTTCACGGAGACATTTCCCGGGTCAGCACTAGGAAATCTTTAGTAATTTTATTACCACTCTGTGCCAGAGACTGGGTCACAAGTAAGCCAATCCCAAATCCCTTTCTTATTACCTTTCTCAGACGACTCTTGGTACCGTGTTCAGGTTCCCAAGGACAGGTGCCAAGAAGGAATTAGATATGCAGTTATTAGGAAGAGTGGCCATGAGGGAAGGTGAAGGTTGCCAGGGGAGGCTGGGATTGCTGAAATGTCAACAGTGCAGATTGACCCTTGTGAAGGAGATATGTAAGAATGGGTGAAAGAATCTTTTTTTTTTTAAATTAAAGACTTTATTTATTTATTTTTAGAGAGAGGGGAAGGGGAGGAGAAAGAGAGGGAAAGAAACATCAATATGTGGTTGCCTTTCCTGTGCCCCTCACTAGGGACCTGGCCCGCAATCCAGGCATGTGTCCTGACTGGGAATCAAACTGGTGACCCTTTGGTTCACAGGCCCACACTCATTCCACTGAGCTACACCAGACAGGGTAGGTAAAATAATCTACTGATTCAGTGAAGTTCTCAGGAAGTTTGTCAAGCCAGTAGGGGGTGCTTGAATTAAGGCTGGCCATCGGAGAAGTCCTGCATCTCCCAGAATTGGACCTATCTTATATAACTAAAGTACACCTGCCTTGTTCAGTCACGGCCTAGGAGTAGCTCATGGAAAATGTGGCTTCAGTGCAAATGCAGCAAGAGATTTCAGAGCACAGCAGCTGCGACTGTGAAATAGGAGGTTTGTCCAGAAAAGTCCAGCCATTGTTAATGTAACGAGAATAGTTTGTGTGACATCAATGTAACCTGGCAGCCAAGGAGAGTGGGATGGAATGCGCATGTGTGAACAATGACGACTTCACTGTATGAGTCAGTGGGGATGGCAGACAACATTGAGCGAGCATGTGTGCTGTGTGGCTGTCACATTCAAAATGACTGAGCGAGTAGAGCACTGAATCTGCATCAGCCTTTGCATTAAGCTTGAGCATTCCTCCATGGAAACTATTTGGATGATTCCGAAGGCTGCAGCTATGGGCAACTGGTGACTGGCAGCTCCATCACAACAATGCACCTGCTCATGCATCACATCTTATGCAGAGTTGTTTGGCAAAACATCAAATCACCCAGGTGACTCTGCCCCCCTACACACCAGATTTGGTACCCTGCGACTTCTGGCTTTTCCCAAAACTAAAATCACCTTTGAAAGCAAAGAGATTTCAGACCATCAATGAGACCCAGGAAAATACAATGGGACAGCTGATGGCGATTGGGAGAACTGTGTGAGATCCCAAGGTGCCTACTTTGAAAGGCACTGAGGCGCCATTGTCCTATGTACAGTGTTTCTTGTATCTTGTATCTTCTTCAATAAATGTCTCTATTGTTCATAGTACATGCTGGATACCTTGTGGACAGACTTCGTATACTCTCTGTAGTTGGAGTTCTGCGAGCCACAGTACAAAGAGTAGATTTCATGGCTATCATACTTATTCTTTATTTTCCTTTTCATTAACCTTTTCAGCTTTTAATTTTTACTTAGTCTTTTTCCTTTGACTACTAATCTACCTTTGTATTTCATAATTAATATTTAGACAAAGTGTTATTGAGTCACTAATGTTTGAGGAATAACAGTGGAGACAAAATGGGTCAGAAAAAAGTGTGGAAAGATAAAGGTGTGAGCAGCGGAATTTTAAGGGAATGATATATGATGATTTTGGAACAAGATGTTGAAAATTGACTTCCCACTTTTCTCAAAATTCATAAAGAATGTAGAAAAGTTTGTAACCTATGCTAGAAATAAGATTTAAAATATTTTCACCTATAGACTATGACAAAGGCCATCCACTTTAGTAAATGTCTACTGTCTTTTGGGACCTTCAGTTCTTTTGAATGCCTTTCTGTGCTATGCCTTGAATTGTCAGAGGTAACCTGTGCATGACTTGGTTGATGTGTCTTAAAAGTTCCCTTCACGACCTAAATTTTTATGATTTAGATCGTCTTAAATAGGTAACCAGAAATCTTAGAGTTTTTACAGAATCAGGTTTATATGATCATATATGTTGCATCCTTATTGCTATTATATGCATCATTTTTATTTATTACATGCATGCCTCTAAAATCAGCATCTTTCATTGGGATGAATGTTTTCTTCTTGACATTCCCTAATAGTGTTTACACAAGGACGCACATAAGTGAGGTTGAACCGTGTTACTTCATTAGATTGAAGCAGTTAGCGTGGCTGGAAGAGGTACCCATCTGTGCTGAAACAGCAGGAGTGAAACCACATCAATATGTGTGTCTATGGGAAGTGTCTAGTCTGAGAAAACAATTTATTCACAAAACTCTGTTTTCAATGCTTGGAACTTTCCTGCAAACTGAAGCAGGCAATCAAATAAATCATTTGCTCCTCTGTATAATTTGATGGAAACTGCACCATTCCTGTAGGCATGGCCTTGGACATTAAGTTTATTATCTTTAACTGCACGAAATCCCATTTAGCATTGGTGTTGAAAATCAAATTATCATTGCTAGCTTAGCTTTCCTGTAAACTTGAATCTGACAAATTAAACTGGTAGATTTATGGCTTGAAAGAAAGAACTATTCTAGTACTTTCTCTGTCTGTGGACACATCTTTTTCATTCCAGCTACTTATGATGATGTTTTTTTTTTTTTTTTTTTTAAAGATTTTATTTATTTATTTTTAGAGAGAGGGGAAGGGAGTGAGAAAGAGAGGGAGAGAAACAGCAATGCATGGTTGCCTCCCACATGGCCCCCACTGGGGACCCAGCCCGCAACCCAGGCATACGCCCCGACTGGGAATCGAACCGGGATCCCTTGGTTCCCAGCCCACGCTCAATCCACCGAGCCACACCAGCCGGGGCTGATGATGTTTTAATATTTTTAAAAAATTATATTTTAGTGCTCACTTCAGCAGCACATACACAAAAATTGGAACAGTACAGAGAAGGTTAGCATGGACCCTGCACAAGGATGACATACAAACTCGTGAAGCATTCCATATTTTTGGATAATGGGGGAAAGAAGGGGAAGGGTCATCAAGGAACACATATAAAGGACCCATGGACAAAGCCAAAGGGGGAAGGATTGAGGGTAGGAGGTGGGGGTGGGTGGGGTGGGGGAAAGTAGTGGTGGGAAAGTGGAGACAATTATATTTGAAGAACAATTAAAAATGCAGAAAAATTATATTTTATTGATGATGCTTTTACAGTTGTTCTGATTTTCCCTCTTTGCCCCCCTGACCAAGTACCCCCCACTCCCTGAGGCAATCCCTTCCCCTTCGTTCATATCCATGGGTCATGTGTATAAATTCTTTAGCTACTGCATTTCCTATGCTGTACTTTACATTCTGTGACTACCAATTTATACTTCTTAATCCCCTCACCTCTTCACCCATTCCCCTTGGCCCCCTCCCATCTGAAAACCATCAAAGCCCTCTCCATATCCATGATTCTGTCTCTCTGCTTCTTGTTTGCTTAGTTTGTTTTTTAGATTCAGTTGTTGATAGGTATGAGTTTATTGCTATTTTATTGTTCATAATTTTGATCTTTGCTTAGATAAGTCCCTTTAACATATCATATAATAATGGTTTGGTGATGATAAACTCCTTTAGTTTTTTCTTGTCTTGGAAGCTCTTTATCTGCCCCTTGGTTCTAAATGATAGCTTTGCTGCATCGAGTAATCTTGGCTGTAGGTCCCTGCTTTTTATCACTTTGAATACTTCTTGCTAGTTCCTTCTAGCCTGCAAAGTTTCTTTTGAGAAATCAGCCGACAGTCTTATCGGAACTCCCCTGTGGAAAACTAACTGCTTTTCTCTTTCTGCTTTTAATATTCTCTCTTTATCATAAATCTTTGGCATTTTAATTATGATGTGTCTTAATGTGGGCCTGTTTGCACCCAACTTGTTTGGGACTCTTTGTGCTTCCTGGGCTTGCATAGCTATTTCCTGCACCAAATAAGGAAACTTTTCTTTCATTAGTTTTTCAAATAGATTTCCAATTTCTTTCTCATTCTTTTCTCCTTCTGGCACTCCTATAATGCAAATGTTGGTTTGCTTGAAGTTGTCCCAGAAGCTCCTTACGCTATCCTAATTTTTTTGGATTCTTTTCTCTTCTTGTTGTCCCAATTGGTTGTTTTTTATTTCCTTGTATTCCATATCATTGCTTTGATTCTTGGCTTCATCCATTCTACTGTTGATTCCCTGTAAATTGTCCTTTATTTCCATTAGTATATCCTTCATTGCTGTCTGGTCTTTTTTGTGCTGTTGAGTTACTCACTAAGTTCCTTGATGACCCTTATAACCAGGGTTTTCAACTCTGCATCTGATACATTGCTAGCTCCCTTTTGTTTAGTTCTTTTTCTGAGGCCAGCTGCTGCTAGTGCTGGGCCTGGGGCTGCTTAGCCAAAGGTATGGGGACTGGGGGCTCACTGAGGCTGATTGTTGCTTGTTTGAGAGGATTTAGGAAGATGTGAAGCCTGAGCCAAGACCAGCTATTCCTATGGAAAAGCCACTGTTAACAGCTTGAGTGGGCCACAACTTAGGGGGAGCGAAGCCTCAGGGGTTCCCCAGGGCAGAGCAAACCATGTGAGCCAGGTTGATGGAGTCTCAGATATGGCACCTGCCTGCCAGCTGTGTGGCTCTGTGAAAGGAGGGCTCAGAAAAGGAACAATGGCCTCTGCCTGCCTTTGTGTCTGGGAGAGAGCTGTGCCTCAGCTCTTGCCATGATGTCAGACACTTCTGTTCCTCCCTGTATACCCCTGGTGCTCTTCAAGCCTCCGCCTTGGTGCTGGAGCTCACTGGGAGTGAGTCTGAGTACGTCTGTGTGTGGGCCCTTTAAGAGGAACTGCTTGGGAATCTGGAAGTTCATTCCACCGACTCAGTCCCTGTTGGTTTTTGAAGCCAGAAGTTATGGGGACTTATCTTCCTGGCACTGGAACCCTGGGCTGGGAGTCCTGATGTGGTGCTGGGACCCCTTGCTCCTGAGGTATCCTTCCCAGATTTGTATGCACCACATGTTGGTGTGGAACCAGCCCACTCCACATATTTGCATCTCGGTGTCACCTACCCGTCTGGATGGATGCGGTTTCTTTAGTTCCATGGTAAGACTTCCATTCAACTCGATTTCCGACAGTTCTGAGTGATGGTTTTTCTGTAGTTGTAATTTTTTTAACTATATTTTATTGATTATGCTGTTACAGTTGTCCCACTTTCTCCCGCTTCTTGCCCCTTACCCCCTTACCCCCCTTTCCCCTCCCTTTAGTTTTGTCCATAGGTCATAACACATAAGTCCTTCTGCTCCTGTACTTCCTATACTATTCTAACCTCCCCTTGTCTGTTGTCTACCTCCCATTTATGCTACTTGTTCTGTGCCCCATTCCCACCCTCTCCCCCTACCACTCCCCTGTTGATATCCTCCATACTTCATATAACTCCCTTCAACATTTCATACAATAAAGGTTGGGTGGTGATGAACTTCTTGAACTTGACCTTATCTGCAAAGCACTTTCTCTGCCCTTCCATTCTAAATGAAATCTTTGCTGGATAGAGTATTCTTGGATGTAGGTCCTTGCCTTTCATGACTTGGAACACCTCTGTCCAGCCCCTTCTTGCCTGCAAGGTC
>PVJI01012200.1:35610-52730 GCA_004026765.1 Micronycteris hirsuta | reverse complement strand
TGAAAAGATGCTCAACATCACTAATCATCAGAGAAACATAAATTAAAACCACAGTGAGATACCATGTCACACCTGTCAGAATGGCTCTCATCAATAAATCAACGAACAACAAATGCTGGCTCAAGGATGTGGAGAAAGGGGGCCTTTTGCACAGTTGGTGGGAGTGCAGATGGGTGCAGCCACTGTGGGAAGCAGCATGGAGATACCTCAAAAAACTGAAAGTGGAACTGTCTTTGGATCCAGTCATCCCACTTCTGGGAATACAGGGTCTGGAAAAAGTATCACCTGCTTGAACGTGGTTGGTAGGGTAATAATATGGGTGTAATAATTTACAGTTTTAATTTGAACATTTCACTTAAAATGTCATATGGTGTGCTTGAATGTGGTATTGTTATGTTACAGGATTACATACTTATGATTTTATAACAAAAAGGGGCATATTCATTACAACCCTGTATATTGAAAGGAACTCAAACCACAAATTAGAAAAGAACAAAAGCACCCGTATGTTCACTGCAGTGTTCTTTATAACTGCTAAGATATGGAAGCAGCCCAAGTGGGTAAAATAACTATGGAACATTTACACAATGGAATGCTACTCAGCTGTAAAAAAATAAAATTTTACCCTTTGTGACAGTGTGGATGGACTTGGAGAACATTATGCTAAGTTAAATAAGCCAGTCAAAGACAAATACCATATGATCTCACTCCATGGGGAATCTAATGAACAAACTGAACTAACAAGGAAAATGGGGACAGACTCATGGATGGAGAGCAGGACGACCGCTAGTGGTGGGGGAGGTTGGGGGCGGAGGGATTGAGCCAAAAGGAAAAAGGACTCATGGACATGGACAACAGTGTGGTGATCGCTGGGGGGACGGGAGTACAAGGGGACTGAAAGGTAATATAAAAATATAAAATAAAGAGCACATTTTTAAAAAGTCCTGTTATTGGTTACATGTATTCAAAAACTCATTGTCTAATTAGCAATTGTGAAATTTACTTAAAAAATTGTGCTTCAGTTTCCTTACCTATAAAGTGAGGATAATAATATTGTGTTCTAGTATTAGCTAGAGTAGTCTAAGATACCATCCCAAACCGACCTACGTATAAGAGCTCTAACACGACAGTGGTCCAGAGCAGGACTGAGATTGTGGGTCATAGTCCTCATTGTGATGACTAATAAAGCTTGTTCCTTTGAGCGTGCAGCTCTGCCACCCCCGGGGACTTGTCCTTGATATTCCCAGCTGGCAAAAGGGGAAGCGATTGAAGAGAATGTACAACAGCCTCTTCGAGGGTTTGGCCAGAAGTAGCACAGATCCCTTCCTCTCACATTCCATTGGCAAGCACTTGTCATAAGACCCCACCTAGTTTTACAGATATCTGGGAAATAACACGCATAGGGTGGTTTATAGGATTAAATAATGTTTTATGTATGTATGTAATGTTATGTATATATATACACATAATATGTATATATATTATATATTTGTACATATAAATATGAATATGTGTATGTATGTGCGTAAGTATATATGTGTGTATATATATATACATACATAAAGCACTTCAAAGAATGCATGACACAGACCAAGCACTCAATAAATAATAGCTATTATTATTACCTATGACTGGGCTGTTCTAAGGTCTTGAAGGTCTTACAGATCCTCCTTAGTAATGCAAACCAGAAGGCACCACTTTGAGGATATCTCAGCAGTAGAAATGATATTAAATAGAAAAGAAAATACTGTGTCTTTACTTTATGACTTCTAAAAATAATTTTTAAAAACTTGAGTAATTTAATATTCATGTATTCATATTCTGAAAGTAACTTCAGCATCTTTTAAATAAAGCCTAGCTGGTAAGAGAAAGAATCCATGCCCGTTGTCCTTATCCTGAAGGCAGCGACACTTCCCACTCGGAACGTAGGCAGCAAGATGCAGTCTGGGATTGAAGATCATTTCTTTCGAAAACAGTGTGTGACTTTTCTCCTGGCTGTGCAAAATTAATTGACACTGATTACTTCCTCGTAACCGTGAACTAGCGGGGCTTGGGGATGACACTGCTGGGCTTCCCACCCTTCCTCTGCGACCTTCAACAGGGCTGAAGCCATCTCTTCTCTGACGCTCTCATTAATGAGCTGATGCTTCCATTTTGAATGTATTCCTGCAAACTCACCATGAAACTTCTGCCTGACAGTTTTAGAAGTTAATGGACTTCAAATTACTATTCAGCAAGGTGTATACATTTCCAAATCACCAGGTAGCCACCGTTATGGCTTTTATTTGATTAATAAAATTATATTCCCAAATAAACAAAACATGTAAGCATGCTAATTATATTACCTGTCTGCTCAAGCCAGTAATTGTCTCCCCACCGGGCAGCTCCCCACTTTTATTTTCATAATCTTCTTTCCTGACAGAAAAGAATCCCTTACAAAATTACTAGGTACTATGTAACATCTACAAAAGTAAACCCACACACACAATTTACTTCTTCCCTCTTCTCTGACTCCAAAGTTTTCAGACAAATAGAAGCTGAACGAATCCTTTTTTCCCCCCGAGTTCTTGATTTTTATATTGTCAACTTATTTAAGGATAGCTATGCTGTCTTCCAACATCCATTCAGCATATATCAAGTTAAAAGTTTGTCTTTCCTCACTGAAGAGACTTTTCTTTCATGTTAAAAACAATCCTTTAGTAGGTAACATTTTAACATTTCTTTGAGTTCCTTGTCAAGTTTGACTTTTTAATGATGTTTTATTGTTTTTTTTCTATTCAACTTGCAGCCAAAGAACGTTCTGAAAATTTGGAAACTCAGAAAACACGAATCATTACTTTTCATTCATTCAAAAGAACATTCATTGGAAACTTGGTGTGCATCAGATGCTCTGCTGGACCCAGAACCACTGCGTGAGGCTGGCCAGGAAGACAAAGAAGACAGACTGAAATAGTATCTAAACAGCAACCTGAAGAACAGATGAGACTTAACTGGGCAAAGAGAGTAACAGATAAAAGGAAGCTGCTGTGTAAGGGTACTACAGTTCAAAGATTACGTTGCTTCGGGTCTTTGAAAGGAAGCTCTCTGTCTTATGTTCAGAGAGAGAAAGAGAATATTTATCTTTCTGGAACAGATGTGAACTGTCAGTGGTAATATAGGGCCACACTGTCTTAACATTGCACAGGCTTTTTAGGTGTAATTGAAAGTTCGTAAATATTGTTATAAAATCATGACAAACTTTGATAGTTTCCCAGTCTCTTCTGAGCTTTTCTCAGAGGCTCTGAGATCCAACGTTTAGAAAGCAAACAGAATACAGCCCCAGAATTCACACTCCAAGGGAAAACAGGGGAAAGTTTCCTCTCAGTGCAGGGCTTCAGGAAAAGACAGTAATTGCTAGAGGAAAGGCATGAAATGCTGCCTCCCCTCTCCTCCTCTGTCTCCTGGAGGAAAAGGAAAAAAAACTTCAATCTGCAAGAGGAGGACCATTTCAAACTAGTAATACTGATATCAATGCTCTTTTTCTCGTACAGATTGGTTGTAAAGTTTAAATATAAAAATAAGATGATGTGTAAGAACATACATCAAATGTGTAAAATGCTGTAGAAATTAAACATAACAGTATTAAAATCTTTCATGAAGATAAAAGTTTATGAATTCAGGAGAGATTGTAGAAGTCAAATAAGTTACCTATCTTGAAAAACATTTCCAGAAGGAAATGTTCATTTCATTATCTTTTTATTTCCTTCTGCATTTCCAGAAGGAGAGAGAAAAACTGAAAAATACCTATTTTATCCCTGCTTTACCTGCCCTCAAAGTCATATCAGAACATGGACATCACACATTTAAGGTTTCATTCCCTTTTCTTTATTTCTTAAGAGTGTTTTTTTTTCTTTTTTTTAATTGTTGTTCAAGTACAGTTGTCTCCATTTTCCCCCCAACCCTCCCTTCCAACCCAGCCATCCCCCTCCCCACCCTTGATCCTACTCCACTTTGGTTTTGTCCATGTGTCCTTTATACATGTTCCTGAAAACCCTTCCCCTGTTTGCTCATTCCCTTTTCTTTAGAGTAATACACAACACATTCCATAGCTGTCATTAATTGGATAATTTTAAAGTAAAAATTTAAGTACTCGTATTTAAACACAGAGAAGAGTACAGATCACAAGACTGCAGGGGAAATAATTGCTGCAAACAAACCAAGCAGAGCATGCAGCCAACTCCCAGGCCAGTAACATAAAAACACAAGTAATCCAGAAGTCCAACTTGTGTTCCCTGAAATGGGTCACAACCTATCCTTTTCAGGATGACCACTGTCCTGATTTCTAACACTATAGATTAATTGGTTGTCTTGTTTTTAAACTTTATATACATGAAATTTTGTGTAAATAATCTTATATCTGGCTTTATCATTCTGGGTAGAGGTAGTTCAATCTCATTGCTATAGAATAGTCCATTTTATGAGTATTCCACAATTTAAGTTGCTTTCTCCTTGACACACATTTGTGTTATTCTAGTTTAGAGCTAATTTAATAATGATGTTAACATTCTAGTAACATCCTTTGGTAAGCATAAGTACCATCCCACTCCCTTTTTTCTGAGTATACACCTAAGTCTGGAATGGCTGGATTATTAGATTTGCATGCATTTAGCTTTAGGGAATGTTAGCAATATATGCCCCCAAGTGATTTTCTCCTATCAGTAGTGTCTGGGAGCTCCTGCTGTTCCACATCCTTGTCAATGCACAGTACTGCCAGTCCTTATACTTTAACCATTCTAGAGGTTTGGAGTAGAGTTACTGCTTGCTTTTCATTTGCATTTCCTTGTTGACTTAGAATGTAGAGCCCAGCTAACAACCACAGTGTGGCCCAGTAAGCAGCAGCATCTGCATTGTCTAGGAGCTGTTAGACATGCAGAAGCTCGGGCCCCATCCCAGGTCTACTAAATTGGAATATGTGTTTTAAGAAGATCCCCAGTAAATGTAGGCATATTAATATCTGAAAGGTACTGATACAGGAGCACCTTTCTATATACATTACTGACAAATAGCATGCTCTAAAAAATGCTTTTTAAGTCTAATTTATGTATGGGGACCTAGAGAGCTGCAAAGACCATCACTTTCAAACTTAGAGCAAGAAAACACTAGACAAAATGTAAAGTCACAACTTTTCTTGAACCCATCAAAGAACTGAGGTATCAGGATAACTAATCAACCCCAAATCTGGAGGAAGACAGGTTACCTTTGGCAGGCAAAACTGAACATTGATTAAAAAGATTCACCTAGATAGCTGATGAATACAGGAGATGCAGTGTAGAGCGGCAAGAGAGTGTGAAGTTCTTGGTAACTACTGCACCCACTAGAAACCGCATACGATGTTGAACGGAAGTGGCTATGGCAGATATCTTTTTTCTCTATCTAAGGCAAAAACTTACAATTAAGTATGATATTTGTTCTGAGGTGTTTGTATATATTCTACAACAGGTTGAGGAAACTCTCTTCCTAGTTTGTTTTGTTTTTGCATGACCAACTGCTGAACCTTATTAAGTATATGTTCCATTCAGTAGTCCCCTGTTATCCATAGGGAGTATGTTCCAACAACCCCTGGGCATGCCTGAATTTGCAAGTAGTATCAAATTCTGTATGTGCTATGTCTTTTCCTGTACATACCTACCTATGATAAAGTTTAATGTATAAGTTAGTGACAGTAAGAGATTAAAAATAAAATAGAACAGTTATAACAATGTACTATAATGAGTCATGTGAATGTGGTCTCTCTCTTCAGTAATTTTTATATTTTTCAATCCAAATCATTCCTGAATCTGTGTAATCATCCCTTACTTGTAGTAAATGGCTTGATGTCACTCATTTCACCAGAATACCTTGCTGAAGACCTCATACAGGCTCAACGTTTTGTGATGCAACTCTAGTTACAGGTATATTGGAATGCATGTATCTTGGTTTTCTTAGTTTTTCATTTCTTTTCCTACAAATTGGTTTAGATGTTTTCTCCTGTTTTGACTTACTGTTTATTAATGTTATCTTGTGCATTTAATCTACTTCTAAATCCCTTCAACTGCATTTGATTTTTATCCTTTTAATTGTAGAATTTGTATTTTCTCAAATTTCACTTCTGTTTACATTTTCCACATTTTTCTACTTTGTGCATAATTTCCTTTATGTTCAGTTTATTAATTATAATTATTTAATGCTCTTGTCAGCTAAACTCTGTACCAAGATAACCTAAGTATTAACTCCCATGCTCCCAGGGGCTTGTTTTTTTTTTTTGTTTGTTTGTTTTTTCATTTTGCTCTTCACTGTTCAGTCATATGGCTTTTTTCTCTTAGTATGACTTGCAGTTTTTTTTTATTGATTTCTAGATACTGTTGTATAAAATTACTTAAGGGTATGAGATTATTATCATCTACAATAGAGGATTGACCTTTATTTTTCTTATGCCTATAGAATGTGGATTAAATCATCTTAATTCAATAAGAAACTGAGTTGAAGTACGGCTGACATTGAAATGTTTTTAAGATTAATCAACCTTTGGTCTGCCCATGTTCCTACATCTAGGCCTACAAGATTTTTAACTGAGAACTCTATCTCTTTAATGTGGCCTATTCCTATGACATTTCTTTTCTCTCCACTGGGAGATAGAATAAAACTCTGCTTGGTTTCTTTATATGTTTTTTGCTTGCCTTTCTAGACTCCCTCACATATACAGCTTCTGATTTCAGCAAACGGCATGAGGAAAATATGTCATGTCCATGAGAAAAGTCCAGTCTTTTTCTTGTTACTCCAGTGTTGAGGGTTGTCAAACATTTGGCTAAATTATTCTCCCAGTAGTAGACCTACCCCCAGGATAAACCTATAGTTTATGTTAGTCATAATTCATGCTATAAAATGCTCCCAAGTAAAAGCTTTTGGATATCATCAGCTCACTACTTTGAGACTCTGACTTCTTGGAAATCTTAATCCTCTAGTTTTGAATGATTCTCCAGATCCCTGACACCTTTCCTCACATGATTTTTCCATTTTATCATTGTCTTCCAATAGTTATCAGCAGGAATGTTGAAATATCAAAAACTGCTTCGTGCTCTCCAGAAATAAACCTATCACCTCCTGTTTCTTTTTCTAGATTATTATTTTACATACAATTTGAGGGGATAAAATTAGAGTCCTGTTGCCTCAACTTTATCCCTGAATATCTTTGTCCTACCTAAGTACACTGAGTACATTGCCTGCAAAAATTTTATTTTAGAGGTGAGAAAAAAGAAATTTAAGCCAGAACATAGAAAATGCTTATTCCATGTAACTTGGTAATATTTTTCTTCTAACTACAGATTTCACACCAGCCAATCAAAATTCAGTCTCACCTGTCATACGGACAGCATACGCGGTTATTTGTTTGATGTGTGTTATGTGCCATTGGCTCACTCTGACTCCGGGAGACCCTGAGAATGAGTGACATCCACAACATGTGGTCCTCAACAGCCCTGCTCAGTTCCTCGTGCCTATGGCTTTTTTAATAGAGCCAACCCATCTCATATGTCATTATTCTCCTTCCCTGCACTGTCTTTCCCTGCTCTTTTTCTCGGCATATTATCTTTTCCAAAGAACCCTGCCTTCTCATGATGTACACAAAGCAGGACAGCTTCAGTTTTGTCATTTTTGCCTCCAGCCATGTTTCAGTCATAATTTGCTCTAGAAGTGATGGTCCAGCACATCTGCAGAGCACTCCTTCAATACCATATTCCAAAGAAATCAACTTTTTCCTAGCCTACTTCTTTACTGTCTGACTCGTGCATTTACTAGTAGTAAACATCAGGTCTCAATGTACATTCTCAAAAAACATATTATCACCAGAAAAAGATAATAGCAGTTGACAGGTCCACTCATCATCTTCTGAAGACATATTCTCAAAGATATCTTTGTTCTTAGAGATCTTTATTTCCGTACTAAATTATAATTATTTTATATTTTATTTAGACATTACTCTCTGTATGTCCCTATTTCTCAGAATACCTATCTATTTCATTCATTGTTAATTTTTATTACATACCTGATTTGCAAGAATGTTAAAATTATATGTTTGTCACATGGTACAAGTGCCTAGTACACTGTCCAGTACATAACAGAACATCAAACATTCACAGGGAATCTATTTGCTTCCATCCCTGGTCATGCGTGCTTTCTTTGTATTTGGACTTTTTCTTTTTCCTTTTTTTTTTTTTTTTTTTTTTTTTTTTTTTTTTTTTTTTTTTTTTTTTTTTTTTTTTTTTTTTTGTCTTAAATGTCTATATTAGTGGCCAAGTAATGCTGATTATTTTCTGTGAAGTAGGACTTTTGGTCAATGCTGTTCAGATAGACTAAGGCTTAAATTCAAATGTAAGGGGACCTCAGGGCATAAATCACCCATAACACTGCCACAGTCTGCTAAACTGCTTATCTAATGAAGGCAGATCCAGAAAACCCTTATAAAGCCAAGATCTAGAACTAGAAAATATTAATATCAAGAATTCACTTCTTAAAAAATTATTTATCTACAATGATTACTACTTGATATACATAAAATTCACAATATTCAAACGTCTTCAGTCGAAGCTCTATAAAAGCTGACTCCAACCTACATCAATAGTGTGATCGCAAACTACATATATTCTAAGCTGCAATCGAAGTAAAATTGTAATAATTGCCTATATTTACTACCGTAGTTTTCTGCCTCTGACTTTGCTTAGGCCTTTGAATCACCAAAAATAATTCTTCTCAGCATCTCCACCTATCAGCGTTCAGCTTCTATACATGTAATTCATCCATAACGCCTTTTCCAATCTCCACTGAGAAGGTTTTTCCCTCCCTCTACAGTTCTAGTCCTTTGTTTATATTTTGTCCCAACATCTTAGTCATTGATGTTTATATAATATTGCACCTACCAGCTTTTAAGATCCTTTTGAGTTAAGAGCTCCGTTAGTTATTTACTGCTGTGTAACAAACTACCCTATAATGTAATCGCTTAAAAGTAATGAACACGTATTGTGCAGGGTCAGGGAGCACCTTCGCCAGATGGTTGGACTGAGTCTCCCACGAGGCTGTAGTCACACTGGGGCCAGAGCTGCAGTCAGCACCCAGAGGCTTCAGTGGGGCTAAAATATCTGCTTCCAAGTTGGCTCGCTCGCCTGGCCCTGGACAAGACGCCGCAGTTCCCTCTCAGTTACTTGGCACGCCGCGTGAGTGCTCTCACCCGGGACACGCAGCTTCCCTCCGCACGGGGGTCCGCGAGAGGAAGAAGGCAAGAAGAAAGCCACGCTGCCTTTTCTACCAGGTCCCAAAAGTCACATACCATCTCTTCTGCCAGATTTTCTTCGTTAGAAATGAGTTATTAAGCACAGTCAAACCTCAAGTAGAAAATGATTAAGTTCTACCTTTTAAAAAGGAGTAACAAATAATTTGTGGATATATTTTAAAATTACTACATGAATGATATCTAATTAATACTCATAAAATTACATTATAGTGAACTGCTCATTTTGAATAAACAAAAGAAGAAGTCCTAAGGTGAGAATATTTACATAAATGTTTATAGTTTGATATGCGTGTATATTACCTAGATAGTAATTTTCCAAGGACAGTCCCAATTAATGCCTATTGTCTAGTATGCTGTGCCATTTAATAATTGCCCTGGAGTTTTTCTTTAAATGAACTGCTGGTATCAACAGCGGCACTAAAATCAATTGGCATTTGTTTGATAGCCCTTCACTCTTCACTTTCAGCCTCTGCTGAGGTTTTGTTCTAGAGTTTGTGAGAGAAATGTTTAGTTAAGGAACTCTCTTAACACATGCTTAAAACATGAAAGATAACCACTGACAAGTCCAGCCAGATACAACCTAATAAATACTTCCATTCAAAGACAAATGGAGGGAGCAAGTGGATAAAACAAAGTATCATCAAGGAGAAGCAGCTAGAACAGCTGACGGCATCTAGTCTCGGCATCAGGAGAAAAAGTATTCAATGATGCGGCACCTACCAGTCACCTATGTGCTAATCAATTGTGCCGCATCCTGTGCAATACTTCAAAGCCACCCGATGGCTGTCTCAACGAAAATCGCTGTACTTCATCACCGAGCTTTAAGTGAAATATGAGCAGGAATTAGAGGTGGAGGGACTCTACCTTAGGTTGTGTAAAAAGAGTAGTCTGAACATTCTGGCTACAAATGTTCTGTCATATATCGCATTGTTTTAAATATTTAACTATGTTTTAGAATTTTAACACTATATTATTTTGCAGGAAACTCTTATGGCAGGAATGAACTCAAAAATATTGTTGCATGATAAAAAATAGCTACAATATTTCTGCTTCTCAAGAAAGTTGACAATAAAAGTGTACGTTTCAAAAATTGTTTGTTGCAATTTACTGTCTACCATGAAGACTGAGTAAAATCATGATCATGTGACTATCACAAAACATAATTCTGCTGGAAAAGTACCAGTATTTAACTTTAAAAGTTAGTATTTCAAAAGGAAGCACAGTATGGTGGTGGCATGAATTTTTCCTCTTTTTCTCCCCTTCAGCAACTAATTAGACATTCATAACCAAACAGGAATGCTTCTTAATATTACACCAAAGGATCCTGGAGGATTCTAGGCCACTGTGCCTCTGAAAACAAAAACCTCAGTGAGAACTGTAGATCCAAGGAAGTCAGCAAACTGCCTAACGCCCACTCACCACCACAGGCCATTAAAAAGAACCAGAGAGTGCAAAATGGGTGGATATTCGTGAGTGAGACAAAATGTATGGCAGTCCAGCCTGCGGAGAAGAGTTCCCAGCACACCATCAAAGTGGAATAGAGATGAGTTTGGACACAGAGAAGAGGGAAGAAGGGGCCAGAATAATTTTCCCACCCCAGGCAACACTGCGAAACTGTGGGCTTTTGACAAAGGCCACTGCAATGCCTCTGGCGGAGGAGGTGGAAAGTGGTGACTTCTCCCAAGGAGGGAGTGAGAAGCGAAAGTGATGAAGGACTGTCTGGCTATCCTAGTTGTGAAGGTTTGGCTGGGGAAAAAAAAAAAAAGATTTCTCTCTAGCAGCAACCATATTTCTGAGGTGGAACCTCTGCCAACAGGTAGGAGAGAGGAGAGAGGGAAGAAAGCACATAAAAATATCAAAGGGCATTAAAGGGATGCACTTTCTACTGTCTGTAAGGAATTCAGCAGAAAGTTTGCCCACAAGCCTCCGGGATTACCCCACTTGAGGATCTCCCACTCGCCCATGGGCACCCCCAAAGCCCCAGGCACTGCACCTATACTTCCCCTACCCTTCTGCTAGCTCCATGAGCATTTTCCTGAGTGCACTCATGATATCCAGCTCAGGTAGAGACATAGACAAAGCTAAAAAAATAGGCCATGGTTAGTGAGTGCAGGGAAAATGGAGTCAGTCAGGCTCCCTCACCCAGATGTTCAGGCAACTATGGCTTGGCAGTGTTCATGTGGCCCTGAGTAAGGGCCCACATGAGTAGAAGGAAGCTCTGTTATGTAACTAGAAGGTCAGTTTTGGCACCTTGCCAGCATTGTGTGCACTTGGTACATAAGGGAGTCGGGACTTCCCGCAGGGTGACTTGAGGCTTGCAGTGCATGTGGATCGCCCCACCCTGTAATAAAGGCACCTTAGACATCCTTAGGGCTCCATGAATTTTCCTCTGTGTGCCCAAATCCCGTGTGAACCTGCCAGGCCTTGAACAACTACAGGACAGTGGGCAAGGGAGAAACCACAAAGTTGAGCTATAGTACCACCTGCTGGAAGACAAAGGCTTTCTAATGGCCAGCCTATTGAACTGTTAAAGCAAAGACATAATACCTTAAAGAGTCATTTGCTATTTCAAATGCAAAAGCAAAAGCACATGCTGACAAAAATACACACACACACACAAGTCAAGGAAATATGGTATCACAAAAAGAAAATGATAGTTATCTAGCGACTACACTCAAAGGCACGGAATATTGCAATCTACCTTATAAAGCCAAAATACCTGTTATGAAAAAAATTCAATGTACTACAAGAAAACTCAAGGCAATTTAATAAACTCAGGAAGGAAAGTAATGAACAGGACTTCTTTGCCAAGAAGATGAAATTATAAAAAACAAACAAAAAAAAACAAACAAACCAACCAAATCTGGAACTGAAGAACTAAAAAAAAAAATGGGATCAAGAATGCTTTAGAAAGCCCTGCTAACAGGGTAGAGCAGATGGAAGAATAAAGGAATAAAAGACATGGAGCACAGAAACATACAAAATAGTTAGAAAAGGAGAAAACAGATTTTTTAAGTGAAGAAAACTTATATGAGCTAATAAATTATATCAGAACAAGAAGTGTAATAGTAATTGTTGTACCAGAAGGTGGGAAAAGGGAGAAGGTAGCAGAGAGAGTATTTCAAGAAATAATAACTAAGAACTTTCCAAACTTAGAAAAAGACTTGTACACAGAGTGGATGGAGCTAGTAAAACACGCCATTATCTCAATGCAAAAACGCCTGCTGCCAAGATATATGGTAATGAGTCAAAAGTCATTGAGAAAGACTCTTGGAGGGAACTAGGGGAAAAGTAACCCACAAAGGAACCCTTATCAGGCTATTGGCGCATTTCTCAGAAGGAACCCTACAGGCCAAAGTGGAGTCACATACGCAAAGGGTTGAAAGATAAAAATCACCATCCAGGGGTACTTCATTTAGCAAAGTCATCTTTCAGATATGAAGGGAATTAAGGGTTTTCTCAGATAAACAGAAGGTGAGGTAGCCCACCACCACTAGACCTGCCTTGCAAGAAATGCTGAAAGTTTTTCAAGCTGATGAAGAGATGCTAATCAGCAACATGAAAACATATGGGAAGAACACAGCACACTGGTAAAGGTAGAAAATAGAATTAGACAACAGCTCTATATTAGGGTGGTGTGTTAACCACTTAATTATAGTAAAGGTTAAAGGAAAATAGTATTAAAAGTAACTATAGCTACTATATTTAACAAATACACAGCATTAAAGAGGCAAACCGCCATCAAAAACAGAAAGGGGTTTCTTGCTTGCTCATACAGCAGTCCTTTCCGTGGGCCTTCACACCAGCTTGCTGGTCTTCTCCCTCAATGTCCACGGAGCGCTTCCACCTTCAGTGCCAACACCAGGATCGGCTAGAAACACACTGTGTAGTTCCAAAGTCGAAACTAAGAATCAACTCTTCTTCTGACTAAATGGAACCTCATGTGAAATACCAAGTTCTCCAGATGAGATTTAAAACCAGACTTACAAAGGAAAGTACAAAGTTGCGAATGGAAAGGTCCTGAACTTGCCTCCACCCACAGACACCAAGTCTACAGCTATGTGCGGAACAGTTCCCTCCGAAAATGACCCGAAAACTAGCCGAACTGCTCCTTCACATCCAATGACGGAGAGCCACATCAAAGCGGTAGCAGACTGAATCATGAAGAAATAAAAAATATTAGTAGGCTGATTACTAGTAATGAAATTGAACCAGTAATCAAAAATGTCCCAACAATCAAAAGTCCAGGACCAGTCAGCTCACTGATGAATACTACCAAACACTCAAAGAATAATACCAGTTTTTCTCAAATTCTTTCAAAAAGTTGAAGAGTTAATGCTTCCCAACTCTGTTTACAAAGCCAGGATTATCCTGACACCAAAACCAGACAAGAATTCTGTAAGAAAACGAAGGTCAATGTCTGCGATTAACATACATGCACAATTTCTCAACAAAATAGTAGTGAACTGAATTGAACCATGCAGTATCCTCATTCATCAGCATTTTTGTTTTCCATAGTTTCAGTTACCCTCAATAAGCCACAGTCTGAAAATATTAAACAGAAAATTCTGGAAATAAGCAATCCATAAGTTTTAAATTGCATGTCTTTTTGCATAATGTGATGAACTCTCATGCCATTCTGCACTGTCCCACCCAGGACATAAATTACCCTTTTGTCTTGCATATCCATTGTTTATGCTATGCACCTGTTAGGGACTTAGTAACCATTTCAGTAACAGCTCAACTGTCAGTGTTTGTGTGCAAGTAATTCTTATTTTACTTAGTATCCACAAAGCACAAGAAAATTGCAGCAAGCAGGTCAGACGAGCCAAAGAGAAGCCATAAGCCTTTGAGCAAAAATATATACAGTATGGGCAAAAGTAAGTTTAGAATTGTGAGTATGTAAAACATAAGAGATTAAATACATATGACAAGGTCTGTCCAGAAAAAGTCCAGCCATTGTTAATATAATCAGAACCATTTGCATGACATCAATGTAACCTGGTAGCCAAGGAGAGTGGACTCAAATGCACATGTGTGAACAATGACAACTTCACTGTACTAGTCAGTGGGGCCAGTAAACACTGTTGTGTGAGCACATGTACCTGTACCGTGTGGTCATCACATTCAAAATGACTGAGTAGAGACAAATCTGCATCAAATTTTGCATTAAGCTTGAACATTGCTCTGCAGAAGCTACCAGGATGATTCAGAAGGCTGCAGCTATTGGAAACCGGTGATTGGCAGCTTCATCACAACAACGTGCCTGCTCATGCATCCTGTCTCATGCAGAGTTTTTTGGTAAAACATCAAATCACCCAGGTGACTCAGCCCCCTACAGCCCAGATAAGGCACCCTGTGACTTCTGGCTTTTCCCAAAACTAAAATGACCTTTGAAAGGAAAGAGATTTCAGACCATCAATAAGATTCAGGAAAATATGATGGGGCAGCTGATGGCGATTGGGAGAACTGTGTGAGGTCCCAACGTGCCTACTTTGAAGGAGACTGAGACGTCATTGTCCTACGTACCATGTTTCTTGTATCTTGTATCTTCAATAAATGTCTATTTTTCATAGTACATGGCTGGATACCTTCTCGATAGACCTTGTATATTGTAAGGTGTGGAAACTAGACTTTTAGTGGTGAGCACACAGATATCTAATTATAATGTTGGACACCTGAAATTTATATGTTATTAACAAATATTACTTCAAAAACTTGTCAAAATTATTTAAAAATATTCAAACTATTTAAATATTCTAAATATTGTATTAATCTTATTTTACTCCAAAACAATCATGGATAAATAATTAATTATATGGTCAATCTTCTATTCTCTCTGGGTTTCCACATCATTCCCCCTTAGATTAAAACTTTTTTATGATCTTCCTATTATTTCCTTAGATAATAGTGTCTTTATTTTCCACATATGGTGATATAAACTACCACAATTAAATTTTATGTCTATTTTCCTGGGGAAATTTTGAAAAAGATGAATCTTGAGTATCCTTTTGCTAAAATATGAGCTTGAAAAAATTATATGAGTTTGACATCAGGTTCCACCAATTACTTACTATTGAAATTTAGAAAGTTATATAATCTCTTTGCAGCTCTCATTTTTATATATATTTTAAATATAATAATAGGTGCTTCCCAAGGTTTCCTTAAACATACCATAATTCACAAATTGGCAATGACCCAAAACACAATGTCATATAGTACTAAATGGGATTGCAAACCAATATAACCCCTGTGGCTTGGCAATATTTAATGTCACTGTAGATGCATCCATCTTTCAACTCAGCAACTCCATTCCTAAGAAGATACCCTGAAGACGCACCTCTTAAAATAGAAAAATGCATATCTACAAAGTTAGTCATTATAGCATAATTTATCATTGTAAAATATTGTAAACTAATAGGAAATAGATTAATTAAATTTGTATATAAATAACATGTAATACTATAAGACATTAAAAAGTAGAATGAGTTCTATGAACAGATAGAGGGATTTCTAGCAGGTATTATAAAGTAAGGAAAAAATATAAACATATTATGTCATGTTTTTTATTTTCATTTTTAAAAGATTATTTATTATTTATTATTGTTATTCTATTTTTCCCACTTTTTTATTGTTGTTCAAGTACAGTTCTCTCCATTCTCACCCCACCACTCCCCGCTACCACAACCATCCCTCTTCCCAACCTTGATTCTACCCGCCTTTGATGTTGTTTATTAAAAAGGAAGGAGATAAAACATACATAAATTTGCTTCACTTTCTAAGAAATACAGAAAAGGCAGAAACAACAAAACTGATTACTTCAGAGGGAGTAAGGAAGAAAGTGGAATGGATATGAGAAGGAGAGAGATTTCTCTGAGTATGCCTTTTTGCATAATTTGATTTTTTGGAAGCATGACAACATAGTACAATAAAAATTAAAAGGTCTATAATAATGGTAGAGGAGGGGGACCCAAAACTGATAAAAACAGTAAAAAATGAATACACTTTTGAGAAAACATCAGACATAGTGGAGGAAGGAATGATTTGCAGTCGCATTAGATGGCTGTGTGCTCTTAGTCCTGGGCGGGAGGGTCCGTGAGGGACAGGGCATCTGCAAACATATCCTGGACTCTTTTTAGAACATTTCTGTAGTTGTATGAGTAAAAAAAACAAACTATATTTTTTAAAGATTTTTTCCCTTAAGTATATTTTATTGATTATGTTATTACAGTTGTCCCATTTCTCCCCCTTTATTCCCCTCTGCCCCACATTCCCCCCATTCCCCATCCTTTAGTTTTTGTCCATGGGTCATACACATAAGTTCTCTGGCTTCTACATTTCCTATACTATTCTTAACCTCCCCCTGTCTGTTGTCTATCTACCACTTATACTACTTATTCTCTGTACTTTTTCCTCCTCTCTCCCTCTCCCACTCCCCTGTTGATATCCCTCCATGCCTTATATAAATTCCTTTAACATTTCATATAATAAAGGCTAGGTGATGATGAACTCCTTGAACTTGACCTTATCTGGGAAGCACTTTATCTGCCCTTCCATTCTAAATGAAAGTTTTGCTGGATAGAGTATTCTTGGATGTAGGTCTTTGCCTTTCATGACTTGGTGTGGCGGATTCCGCCCGCGGAATCCACCGTGAGGTGGACTGGAGCCTGAAGCATCAATGATTCACACACAAAGACACATTAGGAGATGAAACCGGGGCCACGGGCCCTCTCCATCGCCACCATTTTCCGGAGAGGAACCTCGTGGGTTGGATGGCCGGGGTTTTTATTAGAGGCTTTAGGGCATATTTGCATAGGAT
>PVJI01012200.1:0-35510 GCA_004026765.1 Micronycteris hirsuta | reverse complement strand
GATTCTCAGGACTGTGTTTACACACGTGTGGAAATCACTGCCACAACTTGGTATACTTCTTTCCAGCCCCTTCTTGCCTGTAAGATCTCTTTTGAGAAATCAGCTGACAGTCTTATGGGAATTCCTTGGTAGGTAACTTAATTAAATTATTTGGTGACATGATTACACTTCCATAGGTTTCAAGCATAAAATTCAATGCCACATCATCTTTATATTGCACTGTGTGTCCACCACCCAAAGTCAAATATTCTTCCGTCACTGTACCCTGTACGCTTTCCCCTTTCCTGCCACTCCTCCCGCTTCCCTCTGGTAACCACCATACTGTTGTCTGTGTCCGAGTGCTTGTTTTGCTTGTTTTTATTCTTCGTTCATACAGTTCTTGACTTCTTCTGTCTGACTTACTCCTCTTAGCATGGCATTCTCAAGAATCATCCACGTCTCATATAGCAGTATTTCACCTTTTTTTATGGCTGAGCAGTGCTCCATAGCACATATACCACATCTTCTTTATCCAATCCAATCATCTGTCGAAGGGCATTTCAGTTGTCTCCATGTCTTGGTCACTGTGACTAATGCTGCAATGAACACAGATAGGGGTGCATATATCCTTCCAAATAAATGTTTTCACAAATTTTATGTAGATACCCAGAGAGGGACTGCTGACTTATATGGTAACTCCATTCTTAATTTAAGGAAACTTCATATTGTTTTCCATAGTGGCTGTACCAGTTTACATTTTTTTTGCCAGCAGTGAATAAGATTTCCTTTTACTCCACAACCTCCCCAACAATTTTTATTGCTTGTCTTGTTGACATTAGCCAGGTGTGAGGTGGTATTTCATCATAGTTTTGATTTGTATTTCCTTAATAGCAGGTGAAGATGAGCATCTTTCATATTATGCGTTGGCCATTTGTATGTCATCTTGGGAGAACTGTCTCCTGAGGCCCTGCCCATTTTTAATTGAATTGTTCGTTTGGTTTGAGTTACAAGTTCTCTGTATATATTTGGATATTAACCCCTTGTTGGAACTTGTTTGTAAATATCTTCTCCCATTTGGTCGATTGTCTATTTTAGGTATATTATAGGACTGAGAAAATTAGTAAATATACAGATATTGAGAGCCAGAGTTTTTAATAGGTAAGGAGGAAAAGAAAAATTTGGAATAGAGGAATACAAGAAACAACATGTGTGCCTATATTAAACTTGGAGGTATATGTGTGAACTTATGATTTCTAAAATCTAGTGTATCTGTTTATATGTGTCTATGAATGAATATGTATGTAAATATGTTATACAAATATGTATGTATATATAGATAGATACAGACATAGGAGCATATGAACATATTCATATGCATGTATTTCCTAGCTCTGACCAATGAAATGTCCTAGAAGCAAATGTAACCAAGTAAAAATAAGTACACCTAACATTCAGAGATTTTATTTCCTGATAATATTCCCCACTAAAAAGAAAAGGTTTGTTCTAAGTCCATGATGTTGTAAGTAAAGAGCTGTCAAAAAATGATGGGACGTGTTACAGGGGCTTGAGGGGGGTCCAATGGTCAAACTGGGACAATCTGAATACCAAGATAATTAAGTAGATAATGAACTAGAAACAATAAAAAACAAAGCCATCAGTCTATCTCAATCATTAATAGATGTAAGAATCATTAATAGATATAAATGCATATATAAATACAAATTAACACCCTTATAAACAGGAGGGAAGCTGTTGTTTACTATAGAGTGGCAAATGCCAGCTAGTAAATGTGGAACAGGTGCTTGCATTGGAAAATCATCATCTTGTACCGTACAGTCAAGTTTCATTAAGTAGAGAAACATCAAAGGATGATAAGCTTTAGAGGGAAATCTTAATAAGCACAGAATATTTTCAGGCCTTAAAAGTGCTTCCCACAAATTGCTCATTAGTTTCAAGGGAAAAATAGTGAATTATAAGGTAGAGAAATCAGATAGCACCTTGTCTGGGAATTCAAAATCGATCCCACCAGTGGGCACCCATGGCCATCTCACATGCTTTCAGGAGCAATATGAGAGGAACACGACATCGTTTAAGCATCGTTCCAGCCAGAATATATAATGAGCACTCCATGAGGAGAAAACAGATTGGAGATTAATCTATTAAATCTATCTTCTACTAAATACAAATAAAAGATAACTCGATTCTTTTAAAATGTCATTGTCAGGAAACACGAAGTACCTCTGTAGTGCTGTGCTACATCTTTTTAAACGATTAAGTAGATAAGACAACCTAGGACAATACCTATATCCTGCAGTGGTGTAAAAAATGCTCTCAAGGAAATTATCTGTTCAAGTGAAACAACTGAATTACAGATTCTAGATTAGATAAAAATATTAGATCACTCTTAAATCATTATAGTTAATGACTGCTCTGTTGTTTTATAAAATAATATCCCTCAGGAAATACAGAGAAAAGTATATAGTAAAAGGCCATATTTTACTCAGCTTATTCAAATAAGGTAAAATGTTAACAATAGTTGAATCTGCATAAAATGGATAAAGGTGTTCTATGTACTTATTCTTTTTTTTAATTTTATTTGGTTTTTTATCCTCACCCAAGGACATTTTTTTTTTATCATTTTTAGATGGAGGAAGGGAGAAAAGAAAGAAGAGAAACATCAATGTAAGAGAGAAGCATCGGTTGGTGGCCTCCTGTATGTGCTGAGACAGGGATCGTACACGCCGGGATTGGTGACTGAACCCACAACCTAAGTATGTGCTCTGACTGGTAATTGAACCCACAGCCCTTCGGTTACGGGACAATGCTCCCACCAATTGAGCTACACCAGCCAGGGCTGTACTTATTCTTAAATCTTGCCTATAAGGTTGAAGCACTTGCCAAGTGACATGTTATAATTATTAAGTTATAACAAAAACAAAGCATCAATTAGCATTACTGAGTATGTGAGAAGTATAGTAAGTCCTCATAGAACAGTGACCCGATTAGTCAGGGCCTCCTCATATCATCTTTTTACAAATGAGGACACTAAACGTAGGGGGACACGGAGTGGAAAATGACTGGCAAATATTAAACTAAGTACAGTTGATTTTCTTAAGTTTTACCCTGCTATTTAACATTTTTTTAGACAAGCCACTGCTTCAAGCCATTTGTTTCAGTCACATACACACAGACATACACAAACACACACATACAATTGCACAACTCCTTTGTACACTTATTAAATAGTTATTTGAAATTTTCAGTTCAGGAAAAAAAAACCCTCAGAGGACAAAGGCTGCAGCTAGCGTGCCATCTTTCTATCGCTTTCTCCTTCCACGGCCTCTCCGTGAACTGTTTATTCCACTGATGCTTGTGAGTAAGCCAAGGATATTTCTTCTTTTGAATTTCACTGATATTTTTATAAATATCAAGCAGTCATGATGAGACCCCCAGAGACACGGATGAAAAGCAAACTCCTAGCCTCGACTTCAGATCATACTTGTTGAGTCAAGCGTTCTCACAAAGCTATTTTAAAAATTCAATGTCATTGAAAAGCATCCATGTTTCTCTGCTTTGTGTCTACATGACTTTAACAGAACCCAATCTTTACAGAAAAATGAATCATTTTTTAGACAGAAGAAAATTGTGAGGTGATTTCCTCTTTTTTGAGATGCGAGGAACAGTTATTCAAAAGAGTTTACACCTCAAGGTAAAATACACTTTTTGATACGCCACCTTTTAAGTAAGTAATAAATCCAAAATCCAGGTTTCAAGTACTTTTCAATGCTTCTCCTAAATGCAAACAATAGAGAATCAACCTGAAGAAATCACTATTTGGGTAAGTTGAACAGTGGATAACAGAGTTCTGGTATTAGTCACTTTACCCACAGATAAATATTCAGACTTTAACTTGATGATATAAGAGTAAACATGCATTTGTGGGGTATGTGCTTGTTTCTTTTTTGGTTATTATCATAACAATATGCTTAATACCACTTTCTTAATATCTGTATCTTCCTGATAGGTTAAGGAAAATGAGCTTAGTCTGTCCATGTTGGACACAGTGGAAAACATGGATGAATTTAGTTATAACATCCTTACCAACAAGTGGCACACCAGTAAGTCCTTGGAGCCTGGAACTATGGAGACTGTCACAATTGCACCAGTGGTCCCTCTGCTAAATGTCACTGTGAGTATTGGATTGATGTTGTTGCTGCGGCTGCTTTTGCTTTTTTAATTTGGACTATTTGATACCAAGTAATATATTTGCAATTTCAATGTATACAAATTTTCTCCTCGACCCTCAATTTCTTTAATTTTATATTCTAGGGATAGTTCATATCTAATCCAAGCATTTTTCACCACATGCCAGGACTATCACCACAATCTCTTGATTCAAGTCCCTGTGTCTCTGCTCTCTACTTAGAGCTTCCTTTCAATTTCAGTTTTCAAATATCATCCTTTCTGATCCTATTCCTACATGCTCCAACCTCCATAACTAATTCAAATTCATGTCTCTCCATTTCATCTCTTTTGTATATGATTGAAAAATAACAAATCTTACTACTGCATTCACCAACTATGACACGAAATAAATAAATCTTCAATATGTACGTGACTTAAAAATCAAGGTTAAGCCCTGGCTGGTGTAGCTCAGTGGATTGAGCGCGGGCTGGGAACCAAGAGGTTCCAGTTTGATTCCCAGTCAGGGCACATGCCTGGGTTGCAGGCCAGGTCCCTGTGAGGGCCATGTGAGAAGCAACCACACATTGCTGTTTCTCTTCCTCTCTTTCTCCTTCCCTCTCTCTAAAAATAAATAAATAAAATCTTTAAAAAAAAATCAAGGTTAGAGTATATTCTTGAGGACTTGGGCTTTGGGAGAGAAGCATGCTCCCACTGTTGGATTACAGTGCCGTTTCCAGGCAGGGGCAAATAGAGGTTCATCCTCCTCCTCCTCCTTTAGTTTCCATTTCTCCACCAAAACCTGGCAAGTAGCCATTTCCCAAGTGCATGTATACAATGTGAAATTTTGTGATTTCAATTCTTTTGGTTTATATTTGGTTCATGTATGCTTGGTGTTTTTTCATGCTTCTATTCTCAGATTTGGGTTTTTTTTCCTTCCTACTTGATGTCTCATGGAATTCGTTGGCCATTAAAATACAGGGTAGGGCAGAAGTAGGTTTACAATTGTTCAAAGGGAAAATAATAATAAACAATACAAAAATCAACACCAAGCTTCACATACTCACAACTGTGAGCCTACTTTTACACAACTCTGTTTCATGATGAGAATATCTCTCTCAGAGTGTTTATCTTCTGCTGTGTAGCTACCACTCTAATAGCACTTATTTTGTCATTGTATTTATGATCCACTCATTGTGTACTTGGTTATTGATTCTTTTTTACTCAACATGTTCACAATTTAATGATAAAATTAAGCAACTGAGAAGAGTAAACATCCAAAAATGCACAAAAGTCAAAGACTGGGCCTAACTTTAGCCCAGTGTCTATAGGTTACCCATTCAAATAAACAGCAGTCTAACTCAGAGATCTTAAAAAATAATGTGGCTCTTACACCTATCTGAATTTCTGTCGTCAATAAATCAACAAATGACGAGTGTTGACAAGGATGCAGATTGGTGCAGCTACTTTGAAAAACAATATGGAGTTACCTCAAAAAATTAAAAATGGATCTGTCTTATGACCCAACAATTCCACTTCTGGGAATTTATCTGTAGAAATCCAAAACACTAATTCCAAAGAATATGTACACCCCTATGTTCATAGCAGTGTTATTTACCACAGCCAAGATTTGGAAGTAGACCATGTGCCCATCAGTAGATGAGTGGATTAAAAAATAACAACAACAAAAAAAAAAACCCCCAAAACTGTGGTACATTTACACAATGGAATACTACTCAGCCATTTAAAAGTAGGAAATCTTATCCTTCTCAACAGCATGGATGGACCTGCAGAGTATTATGCTAAGTGAAATAAGCCAGTCAGATAAAAACAAGTATTATATGATTTCACTTATATATGGAATCTAATGAACAAAATAAACCACAAAAAACAGAAACAAGGCTTATAAATGCAGAGAACCAAGTAATAGCTGTCACGGGGGGGGGGGTGTTGGAGGACTGGGTGAAAAAAAGTGAAGGAATTAAAAAAAAAAAAAAAAAAAAAACCCTGTAGACACTAACAACAGTGCGGTGACTACCAGAGGGAAAGAGGGATGGAGGGAGGCAGTAAAAGGGAAAGGGAGCATAAATGGTGATGGAAAGAGACTTGACTTTGGATGGTGAACACACAGTACAATGTACAGATGATGTATTATTGAATTGTACATCTGAAACCTATGCAATTTTATTAACCAGTATCTCCCCAATAAATTCAATACAAATTTTTAAAAATAAAAAATAATGTGGTTCTTTGCAGCCGGTTTCTTTACAGGGACATTACTGTGGTTCACAACCAATCTCTAGACAGCCTCGTGAATTCCCCTTTGAAAATTTCTGCCTCTTTCACAAGTATATCATACCCAGAAACTGCTAAAGATTCATTCTTTCTCTTTACCTGCACATGCTCCACTCCACTCCCAATACACAAATGCATCAATATCACACAGCAAATACCTTTGAATCACACGATTCTTCCAGTCACCAGGCTACTCAAACACATTCTATTTCTAAAATGTCCTCAAGACATTTACATCTTATGCAGCCGTCCAGGGAAATCGAGCTCATTGTGGAAGACTGAGTCACTGCCTCTAAGTATGTGCTGACCCTCCTGAATGGAAGACTGCAGGTGTACCTTGTTTTAATAAAGCACTTTGCTTTATTGAGCTTCACACATGCGGCTTTTCGTTCCAAATTGAAGGCAAGATCCTAAACCAGCAAAAAGATTACAGCTTCCTTTAGTGTGATACTAGTGTTACTGCAATGGTGTAGAACCAAACCTGCAATGTCCCAGAGAAATACCTTCATATTTCCTGAGCCCTATTGCATACAGGCTTGGTAATGCGACTTTCTTTAGCCAAGATTCACAAGTGTGGCGGGCGTCATTTTAGGACAGCAGGCTTAAGCGTCAGCATGAGGAGTGGATTCCCACGCGCACTCTCCCTTACGGCACAGTTATGAGTGATGTGGATATTAACATGGTTGAGAAATAACCTTGTCATGTGTAAGTTATCAAGATTTGGGGGGCTGGAATTTTCCACAGTGTAACCAAGCATCTGTTTTTTTAATCATTTTTTAAAATTTATTTTTTATTAAAGTATAGTTGACGAACCAAACCTCCTCTTGGCCAATATATTCATCATCTTTCTCTCTGCATAGTGGTGTTGCATGCTTTCATATCTCTGGGATATTTAGAGAGTAAATTGCTCCAAAAAATATATATGTAAGGCTGACCCTGGAGTGTGCTGTATTAGAAATATAAACAAATAAATTAATTAAGAGTAAAATAATTAATTTTGATGGAGAAAGTGAGGAAAGCTTAACGGAGGTAGCTAAATCAAGTAAGCTAATCTACCAGAGGGCTTTAAGAAGTACCTTGTACAAAGTATGCTGGGAAGAACTCCCATGCCCTTCAGCTACTAGCAATAACAGTCAGAGTTCTGGGACTGGACGCATAATTAAAAAGTCAATATTAACCCTATACCACACCATTTGTTATGCTTACTAGACATTTTTGTTGAATTAGTTTTTAAAGAATGAAAATTCCGAAAAGACTCTGCAGCCAAACTATAAATTCATGACTCATATAGCAAGGGGATTCATATCAAATTTCAGCTTAAAGGAGTAATTAAAACAAAGAGATGAGGTGCAGGGCTGGGGAGGAAGTAATATTCATTTTCTATCAGTGCTGTAACAAGTTATCACAAATTTAGTTCCTTAAAACAACACCAATTTATCATTTTACAGTTTGTAGGTCAAAAATCCAACATAAATTTCAAAGGGCTAACCTCAAGGTATCCGCAGGCTGCACTGCTTTCTGGGGGCTCTAGGGAAGAATTCATCTTCTTACCTTTTCCAGCTTCTAGAGTTCCTGTTTTTCTTGATGTGGCTTTTTATTTTATGCCAGCACTGTGGAGCTGAGTCTTTCTCTTCTTGTCATCCCACAGACTGCCCCCTCGGGTCCCTCCTAGACTTTTAAAGACAGTTGTGATTACATTGGACGCACCTACATCATTCAGGATACTTGCTCTCTTTTAAGGTCAGCTGACTGGCATCCTTAACTATTTGCAACTTTAATTTTCCTTTATCATGTAACAACATTTTCACAGTTTTGGGGATTAGGAGGTAGCCATCTTTGGGAGGGCCACTGTTCTGCCTGCCGCAGAGGTAATTCTGTTTTCCAGTCAATATTGAGATTGATGTATAATTATCCTCCAGGTGACATAAAGTTTGATGTTAAGAGGAAATGCAGCAATGCCCTCTCCCTTGGTTTTCAAGGCAGGCCCTTTAATCCTAGCCGACACCCATCAAAGAACTCTGTTCTATTGCCTTTGGTGTATGGGAGCATCATCCCATACACGAAAAGGTTGCAGGCTCCATTCCCGGTCACAGCACATTACTTGGTTGTGGGTTCAATCCTGGGTCAGAGAATGTATGGGAGGCAACAAATGGGTGTTTCTTTCTCTTTCTCTCTCTCCCTTCCTTTCTCTCTAAAATCAATAAACATCCTCAAATTAGGACTTAAAAAAAAAGTCAAGTGAAAAGTCAAGCTCTACCAAGAGCTTTAGTAAACTGTGCTTGCCAACCTAATTGACTCTCAGAGTTTTGTTATTTATGAAACCTTGCTTTGGAAATCATCTACATGACTAAGTGCATTCTCACCACAGGTATGACCGCTTCACAAAGAGAGATTATATATGGTCACTGTCACTCTCAGACTGCTGTAACCAATTAGAAATAAGCTTTCTTTTTAAGCTCTACCTCGGCTTTGGAAGAGTATAGATCTACAAAATAAAGTGTAACTAACATCAAAGGATGAAAGTAATCAAAAAATTCTCAAAGCTATCAAATTGTATTGAAGTCTTATCTATTTTTGAAATTATTTATAACACTAAACCGTTGCTGACTGAGTTAAATGAAGTTATCACAAAGAATCCAGAAACAGGGAGGGGAGTTAACATGTAAGTTACTTTGTTGTGTTTGCATCCAGGGAGGTGGGGCCACAAAATCAAGACGAACGACTGCAGCTTAAATCTACCCCAGATTTATTGCAATGTGTTCTACTTCATAATCAATTTATTTTATTACCTACTGGAATTTTTCGTTATTAATATCCTCACAACCTACCACAAACAATTTTTTATACTTATGAAGGCTTTTTTGGATTAGGTTTTGATTAAAGTGAACAGATTATAGAAGGCTGCTCTAAATAATAGGATGATTCATAGAGTGAGTCAGAGGTATACGCAGCAAAAACTCACACGAAGGCTTGAAAAGAGTGATATAATCACAGATAGCCTCTCTAAAGTCTTGGTGGAAGGTTCCAATTCGAACTCTTTTTATCATGGATGTAAAAAAAAAAAAAGGAGGTAAAATTCTCAACTCTTTAGAAACTAGCTTTTATATCAGGATCAATGAAACATGGCTAGTTGGACTCAATTCAATTAATTGCTGACTAAAATTAAAATATACTCTATGTATCAGCACAAATTCCTCCCTTGACCATTGTAAATATTCCCATGTTCTTCACATAGACATCTTTAGGGCCCCGTCTACTTTCTTTTATACCTTCATAGACAATTACATCTTTCTTGAGATATCATGTGCATTATATTTTATAGCACTCCAGGTGAAGTCTAACTACTTTATATACAATAAGGCCATCTCTTTGATTTATACTGTATTTCTCTAGAATTCTGCTTGCCTTTTTCAATATAGAATTATAGTGAATTTCAAACCATGGGGAATACTTTTATAGTAAACCCCACATTTATCTGCAACTGATAGTGTGCAGCAAAATTCCTGGTGGTTTTTTTTTTCTATTATGGTTTTTGCAGAATTTGTTACACTAGTTTGTTTGAACTAAAATTTAGTTGCATCTTAGCAAGTGCATCAAAAAAAAATAACCTTTTTCTCAACCTTCTGTTCTTTTTCACGCCTCAATCCCCTACCTACAGTCATTTTCAAACAAAAGCATACTGTTTCCACACAGTTGCGCGTATTGAGCAAAAATTAGTAAGAAGTTCTAGATATATATTTACTCCCTTATAAAAACAAAGTTGTTGCAAAGCAACTGAAGAAGTGTTTTTGGTTAAAAGAAAAAAAGAAAAAACAAGTACATAAACAAACCTGAAAGGACGATAGGAAAAAAGCATTTTTCTCCTTTCTTTATTCCCTCTTTCCCCACCATCCTGAACTTGCAGAGATATTGTACCATTACTTTCCCCTGATCAATGTTAATTTCTCTCCCAATCCTCACCTTTGCTTGGCCTCATCATTCTTTTAGCCTGGAAAGGAGAAAACCAATATGTTTGAATAACACATAGAAAAAATATATTTTAACTCTATCTGTATTTATATGGATAATAAAAACCCACAGAGATATTTTATAGCTTGAGGACCACAAAAAAATAATCAGAAGGAAGAAAATTATAGACATATCTTCTATAAAAACTAAGTTATTATTCCCTTCTTTACCTTATCTCAATAGTACTATATTGGATATCATAATAAAGTTTCTTTTTATTTTGGAGTTTCGGTAGTCCAGGGAAGAAAGGTAACAAGAGGTTTAAAAAGAAAGAGAGGTCAAGGAAGACCAAAATTAAGAGGACCACATAAACAGAGGGCTGCATCGAGCCACTTAGCATCTACAGACCATTCAGGCACCTGAGTGAGGGGTGCGTATCACCTGGATAGAGTTCCTTTCTAAGTTGTCTTTCTTGTTTTCGTTCTGTGAATACCTTCCACGGAAAGCAATGAATACATTACTGTTTCATTTGTCCAGGGAAAATAAAGGTTATCTGTGACCTGAAATTTTGCTGGGCCCCAACCAAATTGCCCCCTTGCAAACAACTTACTCTTTTACCAAGGATTAAGTTCTTGACAACCAAATTTAGACTCGTGAACATATAACCTTGCACTGGAGCAGGACTGAAAGGATTTAGATCAACAACCCCTCAAATTTGCACACAAAGTTGTGAAAACTTTACCTGAAAAGTGAATGAATCCCTCTTTCTTTAGGTAAGCATCATTCTTTAGGTAAGAAATAAATTGTTAACAAAGACCTCAAATAGGAAGTTATTCTTACTAACAAGGAATCAAAATGTCTATCTATCCTTCTTGATAGGACATTGCCAAATAAGAAACCAAGGATTGCTCAGATCCGGGGAATAACCTCCTTGTTTACAGTGTCACCACACCAGTAGATCAGCCATCGCAACAATCATTCTCCAAAAACCCCACCATTTTGAAGTCCTAACCTTATGCTTTTAAACATTGCTATGCAGAGATGTTAGGGCAGGGTACACTTAGGATCTTGACAAATACATCAAAATTCAAGTAGCAAAAAGATATTTATACTGTTACATACAGTCAGGTGAAGAGGTAATATGTCATGATGTGTTAAAACCACAGGATCTGCCTGGCTGGTGTAGCTCAGTGGATTGAGCGTGGGCTGGGAACCAGATGGTCCCGGTTTGATTCCCAGTCAGGGCACACGCCTGAGTTGCGGGCCAGGTCCCCAGTGAGGGGCATGTGAGAGGCAACCATACATTGCTGTTTCTCTCCCTCTCTGTCTCCCTCCCTTCTCCTCTCTCTAAAAATAAATAAATAAAATCTTTTAAAAAAACAAACAAACAACAACAAAAAACCCCCACAGGATCTGAAGCAATCGCACAGTCCGAACTCACACAGAGTTAGAATTTCAGCTGTCACATGCACTGCTAGTAGATTGATGAAAATTATTGATTAATAAAATCACCATTATTATTATTATGCCCTAGGCATTGCATTGACTGATTTTAATGATCTATAATCCAGAAACAAGCTCTGCTCATGTTGTTTTCATTATCTGCTGTGCCTGTTCACTCCCACTCTCTCACACACCCGTGCTACTATCTAAACTGTAAAGGCAAATCAGATGTCATTGCTACTGGAATTCTGTGAATCTGCATCCCGAAATGCCATTCACCACCCCTGGACCCACGTGTAGTTGATTAATCCCTCATTCCAATATGTTCCGATAATAAACTTTACATAATTCTATTGTTTGACTCACTGATATGTTTACATGCCTAAATGAAATATAAACTTTACAACATGCCTTGTATAAATTCCTCTCCTGTTGTTCCAAACATTTAGCATACCCTGAAAAATAGTGGCTTATTAAAGATGAGAGCATATGACCATGAACTCCAAATAGTAAACACATGAGAACAACTGACTGTGGTATAACATGGTTTACCATGGTTTGAAATCGAAAGGAAGAAAGTAAACGCAGTGTTCGGTAACTGCCTTGAAGAGAACACTGACAAGAGGAAGACCAGCGGCAGGAAGGATCAACATTTTTTCTGATAGGGCAGAGGTGTTTTTCATTAAAGTAATGAATTATTTAAAAAGTTATACAAATTTTCTGCAACTAAAATATGAAATTATGAGAACTAAGAAGAAAACTAAAACACTGACCCAATCACCAGTAAACAAAAATAGATCAGCAAATCTCGACATTAGAAGGGCCAGATTAAAATCAGAATGGTACCTCATTATGTACTGGCAGCTGATTTGAATTCTTACAGAAGTAATTTTATTATATATAAAATGCTTTTATTCTTTTTAAATTATTACGTTTATAGCCCCAATTAAAATAATACTATAAGTATTCATCACACTAGAATAATAGAAATAGAAATTATGTAAGATTTTTGTTCAGTGTGTGAGAAAATTTTTTTATTCATTTATTTTTTCCTACTATTTAAAAAAAATTTTTGTATGTTATAACTGAGGCACAATTTTAGATACCAAAGATAGAGAAGTAATCAAAACAAAGTCATTGAGCCCACGGAATTTTTTATGTATTGATGGGTACAGACAATGGTCAAACAAACACACAACAACAAAGCATATGAAATGATGACAGGTGCTAGGGATACAAATGAAACAGGTGAGATGAGAGGGTGCTGGAGGTGAGATTTCCCACAGTGTAATCAGGGAAGCCCACACTGGTGGGATCAGGTTTGAACAGAAATCTGCAGACAGCACAGAGCAAGCCTCATGGATTCTTCGGAAAGAGAATCAACATAGGAGAATAGCAAATACAAAGCCCCCAAATAAGAAGCCAAACAGTGTGACTCCAGAGAATATGTCCCTAACTTCCGTACTCTCCACTTCCTTGTAGGGCTGGTATGAGGATTAACCTTTTTAACACACGGAATGCAAATAGGGCCTCAATTACTTCAACACCCCCTCCTATGCACATATCTGAGCAGCGCCCTCTCTTCCCCCAGAGCCATTTCCCTCTTTGCCTAGACTGCTCCTCAGTGAATCTCTGGATAACAATAACTTAACATAAGTTGCCACATCTAATTCTCACATTAAAGAAAGCCTATAGGACAGCCATTTTTATTCCTTTCTAAATATAAGACTGTGTTTCAAAGAAGTTCGGGTAATTAATTTTAAACCCCTTGTTCACTCAAGTGCATCCACATTTTCCTTATGATATTTTAGAATATAAGAAAATGGTTATGAATTAAAGAATTCAAGAGGCCAGAAGTGGATCTTGTCTAATGCTAGGTCTGTTCTAGCTGAAGTCAGAGCTGATTTTACTTCTTCCCAAATGGCCCAGGTTTTGTATTTTCATACCTGGCTTTAATTACCTGCCCTTTTCTTTTTCTCTTCTGTTCACAGGCATTTTAGTGATGGATATAATTATCAAAGTAAAAATATCCTCTTTCAGTTATTGTAAATTGCTTATGAAATGCCACATCAACTATCGATTGCTACAATTCGATACTGAGCTTATTAGCAAAGGGAGATCAAAACAATGCCAAGTCCTTAAACTTTCATATTTGAATTAATTTGTGGTCTGATTGCTCAAAAAGTGGTCAGTAGTCCCACTGTGTATGTAATGTCTACGACAGTAGCAAAATATTATTTCTATCAATTTTATATTTTAGGTAGTAATAATTTTATATTTTAGTAAATATTTGAAAATGTCCTAATTAAAATGCTCTGCAGATAAAATACTCCAAAGTAAGTAGGTAAGCACAGCATCTCACATTTATATTTGTAGCAAAGTGGCACTCAGACTGTCAGACTAATGCCTTCTGCTAAGAAAATAAAAATACTTTGAAATTTCCTCTTCACTTCTTAAGAGGAAGCATGTACTAAAATAAAATGCAGCTATATATAAAAATAAATGTAATGCATCAGCGATAATATGAGCTGAGAAAAAAATTAATGTCTGAGGTCAGGCTCCCGAGAAGCAGAGTCTGCCACCGGGACTGAGGCACACGGAGTTTCCTGAGTGCTTTCAGAAGACCGCGAGCGATGAAGGGAAGCGGGAAGGGGCAGCGGCCCGAGCCAAGTCCCAGAGGTCTCTGCTGGCTCCCCGCTCCGGCCCCGCTCCGGCCCCACTCCGCGAGGAACTCCGGAGCTGCAGTGTACACTTCGGTGGCCCCTCGGCATTTGTGTCAGCTGCACACTTGAATGTGGCTAGTTTGAAAAAGTAAATTTTGCGTTTGATTTTATTTTAATTCATTGAAATTTTAAAATCTACTCCATTCAACTATGAGAAAAGTGTTTGGCATGTTTGGAAACCTGGATTATGTGAGACTACTGCTCATGTGTAAACAGTTGAGATTTCTGATGAAAATTTAATTGTCAAATTGAGATATGCTGTAAGTTTCAAACACACACTTGAGGTTTAGGCCTTAGCATAAACAATCATGTAAAATGTATCAATAATTTTAATACTGATTACATAATTCAATGACATTTTGTATACATGGGATAAATGAAATATAAATGTCATCTGATTTTTAGCGAGCGGAGAAAGAGAAGGACAGACACATTGATGTGAGGGAGAAACATCGGTTTGTTGCCGCTCGTACAGGCCCCAGCCAGAGACCAAACTGAGACCCGGGCGTGTGCCTGGATGGAGAATCTAACCCGCGACCTTTCGCTTTGCCCAGCCAACTGAGTCACACTGGTGAGGGCAAAGCTTTTGCTTTCAGTCTATCTGGAGAGATGTTTGAAAGCTGTGAAAACTTTGGAATATTCTTCATTTTCAAACTGTGTACACACTGATGGCTCGCTTTCTTGACTTACTAGCATCCCCCCTCAATCATTGAAAAAGACAAAAATGCCCCGCCAGAAATTTCCCAATACCCTCCCCAAAGTACCCACCACATGTCCAGGGCTTGGGACAACCTCACGGAGAACTACAGAGAAATCAATCTTGAGTGAGTGAATTGGGAACACGGGGATGTTCCATGAGGACATGTTCTACATCCCACAGCTGAATTCCAAGGACGCTCTAGAATGCCTTGCACAAACACATGTGCAGACACACACGCATTAAAGGAAAGGTTTTCGGAAAAAGTGTGGAACCAGTATAATAATATAAAAACAGGCAAATATAAAATATATCTTATATCATATATATATATATATATAAACAGGAATATAAAATTCTACTTATTTGTCTAATGCTTATACTTGCATGCATACTTATAAGATAATTGTGGAGTGCATGGTTCTAACTTCCAGACAGCATTCAAGAAGAGGACCAATTAGAACATAATGACATTCTAATGCTAGGGAAAGAAATGCAGAAATTATAATGATGAATAGAGAGAAGAAGGAATTCTTCTCTTTTTATACCGTATTTGCGACCTGATTTACAATAGTTGGTTTCCCTTGAATTCAGGACTGCCGTCATTTTGATTAGTTTTTCATTTAAGAATAATAATAATAATGCAACAAACTTTTTAAAATTACCTTATTGTTGTTCAATTACAATTGTCTGCATTTTCTTCCCACCACTCCCCCCGACCCCAGCCAATCCCACCTCCCTCCCTTGTTTCCACCCTCCCCCTTGGTTTTGTCCATGTGTCCTTTATAGTAGTTCCTGAAAACCCTTCCCCCCATTGTCCCCTCCCCCCTCCCCTCTGGCTATTGTTAGACTGTTCTTAATTTCAATGTCTCTGGTTATATTTTGTTAGATTTTTCTTTTATTGACTATGTTCCAGATAAAGGTGAGATAATATGGTATTTGTCCTTCACCCCCTGGCTTATTTCACTTAGCTTAATGCTCTCCAGTTGCAACAAACTTCTAACAATAGGCATTCATACTACCTAGAAAAGTGTCCATTGAAATGCTCAGGGATATACAGTTAAAAAATAATCTGGCTTTCCCTCATTGGTACCTCCAGTTTATCACATTTCTTAAGAGCTATAAACAACTCTGAAATTCCCTATCCTTAAGTTTGTCTGAAAGAAAATGAAGAACAAAAAGGACAGGCATACAAGGAAAACAAGATTGCCATCTCATTAGTCAGATGACTGAAGAAAAAGGTATCGGAATATGTCTATCATGCCTAACTGCCTTCACAGACTGCTTAGACGTGCCCTATAACCTGAACCTGCTGAAAAAGCCTTTTAGCAACTGCATAAATTATTCTTCCTGGAGAAGAAGCATTAAAGAACCAGAGCAGTCTCAGCAGGCAAAAGTGTCCAGAGAAAACTAGATTTATGGGGAAATAATTGTTACTAATAATTATAGTAATTACTACTCAGAGAGAAAGATATCATTCTTTACTAAAATCACCTCCTTTTCTTATGACCTGAACTTCATCATTTCCTGTATCTTCTTGGAATACATTTCCACAGCCTCATGCAACCTCTTGCAATCATTTAACTTCTGTCATCTGTCTTCCTTTTTAATCCATCCTTCATGTTCATTCCAAATTGATCCTGAAATTACTCTCTATGGTTATCCCAGGGAAAAACCAATAATATATGCATTATAGCATGTTTAAATTATCGGTTGACTTTCAAAGTCTCTCATAATTTGCTCCACCCAATATTTTCACTTGTATTGTTTACTATTTCCTGTAGTGCTTTCTTTCTGTGGTCCTACTCAAGTCTGTGTGCTTAATATAGTTCCCAAATTATAACTAGATGACTTCAAGTACAGTGGAGAAATATTGAGGATCCCCCACTTAATTAGGAAGCTAAGATTAAATTAGTCCTGGCTAATAGTTCCTCCCTCTCTTGCTCCCAGATTACAGTATTATCAGGTCCTTTGCTATTCCTTAGCTTTCCAACATAGAGACCTAGAGTAACCTGCTATGACATTTGTCTTGAAGAGCCCTTACTTCACTTTTCATCATGGCTGTGAGGGATCAATAAAATTTACATATTCAACAGAAATATTGATGCTCAATCAGAGCAATGGCGGGAATCATTCAAGTGTCAGCATTTCAGCTGAATGTCATGGGAGACGGGCGTTCAGAGGAAGGGTGCATTCCAGAACAAATACGTGAAAGTTTGAGGCAACAACTGTAGAGACAGCCTCACTCTCCCTTTTTTCCTGGTGTCTATAATTCATATTGAGTAATATAGTCTGTTACTCTGTTACAATATTGTTAAGTTTCAGAAAATACTGTGAAAGGTTGCCTTAAAAGAAAGCATTTTTGCTTTGTTTAAATTCCTTTCTATATAAACCTTAATTATACTATCTTACTTTGCAGCTTGTCTAGAGATAACAAAATTCTCGGTTCCCATAATATTCAATAGATCTTCTTAAAATCTTCTAAATTTCTTGAGCCACACTAGTCTTTTTTTTGTTAATTTCTTACTTTTTCTAAGACTCTAAAGAGATATTATTACTGTAAAATATGTCCCAGAATTGATTACACATTACATATCTTCTAAATCCTAGTATGTTTCCTCCTGTTACTTCTATCTGGAATATTTCTGGGACCACTATACCAGTTAACAGCCCTACAAATTATTTTAGTGTCAGCTTAGTCTTTTTTCTTCCTACAAATTTATTCTAAATAAGAAAAATAACTTGACTGCATGAAATGGAAACCAACTAAAATATAAGGAATTTTTGGCTTCATGGATAACTAATATTAAAAAATAAAGAACAGCCCTGGCTGGTGTGGCCCAATAAATTGAGTGCCAGCCTGCGAACCAAAGGGTTGCTGGTTCAATTCCCAGTCAGGGCACATGCCTGTGTTGTGGGCCAGGTCCCAAGTAGGGGGTACATAAGAGGCAACAACACATTGATATTTCTCTCCCTCTCTTTCTCCCTCCCTTTCCCATTTTCTAAAAATAAATAAATAAGATTTTTAAAAATACAAATGAAAAAATAAAGAACAGAGTCTCATGTGGCTACCCACTATTCTCTTATTAAATCTATCCACTCTCTTTGTTGCACAATAAGAAAATTTGTCTGGTCTTTGCCCTTGGTTTCTAGGAGATAATCTCTAAATCCTAGTAATTTCTGCAGTTATATGTATATCTTCATTCCTGGTTGGCCCTGAGGTTATGCAAAGGTGGTGATTCAGGAAGAGGTAATTGCTGAAAAGATGAACCATGTGATAGAGTATCGGGGCTTTGAGCCACTTGATATTAGCCCAAACTCCCAATATCTGCAGACAACAAACAAGTGGCTGAAGGCTGAGTTCAGTCACGTCACTGAAGATTGAACCTGTTGTGCCCACACAATGAATACCCAGTAAAACTGCAGACACGGAGCCCAGTGGGACTTCCTGGTTGGTGAGCACACTGACGTGCAGAAGGGCGCTGCACTCTGACTCCACGGAGAGGGCTCGGCTGGTAGGCAGTGTGAGTGGTCTCGGGACCTTTGCAGAGCAGACAGTGTCTGAAAGACAGGCACCCTGGTGGAGAACTGAGCCGGTGGCCCATAGGATGTGTACTAACTCCAGGGACGTTTGGCAGCATTGAATGGCAGTAGGCCAGGTGGTGTCAGAACATGCACCTTTATGTTTGTAGATATGCTCTTTCTACCTGTGCATTGTGTCCTGACTCTGCCGTAACTTTGGTTTACTCGAGACTTTGACTTGACAGGCGCCTGTGTAATATCTCCACCTCTTCTGCTGCAGCACAAGGATCACCAGATTACATACATTGGAATTGGAGGCAAATTCTGGTGACTACTGGCAACTTTTTGCTAACTTTTGACTAAGAATTGGATTTAAACTAAATAAAGAATTATGTTCCTGGTTAAGACACCCTCTCAGTGGAAAAGGAATTTCCTGCTCACCAGAGTTTCAATGTCGAATGTAAGCAATCACCCTATGTAAAAAGAAGGTCAATTTTCATTTTTTAGAATTCTGAAAATGAAAGCAACAAACAACCCTTGTTTTCCAGATAAAAATTAGTTTATCCAGGCCCTTATAAAATACACAGTATAATCTAAAATTGATACTTTTGTGAGGGAATTATTAAGCATCCCCTACATCAATAAATGTATCAATACCATTGGCTCTGACTGCGAACCTTCTTCTCACCAGAGACAAACTCTTGCCCCTTCACAAAAGTGACTTATGTAAGAGCTACATACTTCCAAGTGCTCAAGTGCACCAAAATTAAATAATTTCCAGTCAATGAAAAAGTACAGAAACCAAAACTTTTGGTATAGTGAATCACAAAGAAAACATTACTCAGGCCAGTTCATGGGACACAGATTTTAATTCTAAGGGTGTTATGGTCATTTGAATGCCCAAATAAATCCTAGGACAAATTCTCATCAAAAAGTGAGTATGTCACTGCTTTGTACAGAAGAAAGACAAACTGTCTTGAACTGATATGGAGCCCAAGAAAACATGATTTGGGGGATTAGATCCTGGTCACTAAATGGTTCAGTCTTCCAATATCCTTGGGTTAAATTTCTTGAGAGAGAGACTATATGTGGCCCAGTTTGAATCAGATCAACATTTTTGGTGCATTGAGCTATGAACAAGAAGCTGAGATTAATTGGCACCAGTATGGTTGTGTCGTCTTCACCAGCAACTTTAATGTGGGAACCAAAAGGACATACATTAGGAGCCAAAAATTAGGAAGGACACTATGCTACCTGTACAGAGACCTAATTGATAAGGCATTTCTGTTTGTTATTGTTACTATTTGCTAGTTTTTCAGTAGGTATTGACTCTGTGACTTAATGAGAATGATTTATGCTAACCCTCAGAGCCTAGCACTGTGCAGATCCACAATAGGTGGCTAATAAATCATCGATGATAGATAATTAGAAAAATCTTATAATTTAATATTTGTCTATAGTGAGGGGTTGGGAGATGATAATCAAAGAGTTGGAAAATGAAGAAAATAGTATCAATGTATGAAGTGTGAGACAATGGAAAGGGCCCTCGTTCAACAAGGCAGGAGACCAAGATTCCATTCCTGGACAGTTGCAACTATTTATATATCTGTTATCCAGTTATTCTCTTATCTTCAGGTTCTTTAATATAAATAGAAGACTTAGGAAAAACAGACTTCAAGACTTCACCAATAATTTAATTCCCTGTAGAAACAAAATTTTATGTTGTCTGTGTATGATAATTTCAGTCATCTAAGTTAATAAGGAAGTAATACCAGTGTTTTAGAGCAGGGTAAAGAACGGCACTAATAAAGGAACTCAAAAAGGAAACACAATTTTTTCTGTCCTAAATAAGTTCTCATTCTAGTTTGATTTGGTAGGGGGCAGGGTGTGCTCCCCACACCAGCAAGCAATTCTTGGAATACCAGTTGGGTGCCCTATAATTCAACTTAATTCAGATACAATCTACCCAGAAATAGCATTAGGTAACAGAGGTAAGGTCTTCCCACAAGATGGCACCTTGCCTCTTCATATGCCAGTCACAACCCTAGGTGTTTGCTTCTGATGAACTGGCTACACAGGGGAGGTTTCCACAACCCACCCTTGGCCTTCGGAGGCCAGTATCAAGCTGTTACCTACGTGATACCCTCCCCTTGTTTGATTAATTTACTAGAGCAATTCACAGAACTCAGAGAAACATGTTACTGGATCACCAGTTTGTTGCAAACAGAACAGCCAAATGGAAGACACGCAAAAGGCATGGAGCTTCCATGCCCTTTCCATGTAGGTCACTCTCACCAATCTCCATGTGTTCACCAACCCAAAAGCACTTCAAATGTCATCCTCTGGGGATTTTCTGGGTGCCTCATTACATTGGCAGGATTAATACATCATTATCTGTTGTTGACGAACTCAGTCCCCAGCTCCCCTCCACTCCCCTCAACTGAAAGTTTCAACCCTCTAATCACATGATTGGCTCCACTGGCAATCAACCCTTATCCTTAGGTGCTTTCCAGTGCTTTCCAAAAGTCACCACATTAACATTAGGAAAGACACCTTAATCGCCCTCAACACTTCGGAAGTTCCCAGGGTTTTGGGAACCGAGCCAGGAACTGTGAAGACCAAAACTAAATGAGAAATAACACTGCGTTGAACATAGAGGTGCATATATTCTTTCAAAGTAATGTTTTGAATTTCTCCAGATATATTCCCAGGGAATTGCTGGGTCAATAAGACAGTTACATTTTTAGTTTTATGAGGTAATTCCATACTGCTTTTCACAGTGGCTGCAACAGTCTGCTCTCCAACCAGTAGTACATGATAACCAAGATTCGGAAGCAGCCCAAGTGTCCATCAGTAGATGAGTGGATAAAAAAGCTGTGGTATATTTACACAATGGAATATTACTTGGTCATAAAAAGAAAATATTACACTTTACCACAGCATGGATGGACCTGGAGAACATTATGCTATGTGAAATAAGCCAGTCAGAGAAAGAAAACTCCTATGTGGGATCTAATGATCAAGCTGAACTAAAAGCACAATAGAGACAGACTCAGAGATGGAGAGCAGGCTGACAGCTCTGGGGAGGAAGGCTGGGGATGGAGGGATGAAGCAGAAAAAGAAAAAGAAACTAATGGGAATGGACAACAGTGCGGTGATGGTGGGAGGGAGGGGGTGGCTGGTGGTGGAAGAAGGTATAAGGGGAATAAATGGTAATGGGAAAAAATACAATAAAAAATAAGATTTTTAAAAACATTTTTAAACAGAAAAATGAACTGGTATGATTATCTAGGCAGTACTGATCGGTTAGCTGTGATTCCATGGGTCGCCTTCATTTTCAGAAAAATACTTCCCTTCAGAGTGAAATGATCATTGTTGAAGATTCTGCTTAACATTTTGCCAGCTTGCAACACGAGAGAAACAACAGCTTAAGTCACTGCACACCGATATGAAGGGCCCCAGTTCCGCTCCGTGTTCATTCCTGAACTAGCTACATTTGTTCAATGAATGGAATACATTAACTTAAGCTCAATCTATATATTACACCTCTACTAACGCAAAACACATAAAAGAGAGTAGGGGGAAAATGCAGAAAGTTCAGGGAACGGATTTCTCCAATTAGACTTAATGGAGGTGAGGGAACAGGGTTGTGGACTACTCGTTAAATAAGTGCTTGCTCACCACTGCCAATGAGCCAGACACTGTGCTAGACACTGGCGACTTGGCACTAAATAATCAGACAATGTTTTTAGTTTTTATGCACATTAGATTGGTGGGATGGGGAGATAGTCAATCTATTCTGAGAATAGATATTTAATTCTATTTATCCAGAAACTCACAGAAAAGGCAAATGCATTGAAGCGAGAGCCCCACATTCTCAGCCCATTTCCCATTATGCATCTTCAAATTCATAGGGGGCAGGGGCCCAAGGGGCTAATAGGTTGTGCTGAGAGTGGGTCTTAAAATATGTAGAATTAAAACAGAGACAGAATTCACCACATGGAATAAGGCTAAAAAGGTTAAAATGTATAAGTCTCTACGTTGATTGAGAGAGTATTAAAAGTAATAATTGAAAGCACTTCAAAATTCCATATAGTAGTTATATCCTTTACACTATTCACATGAATCGTCACAATTGCTATTTCTTAAGTCTTTGAATTTACTATTATGTATTCAGTGCTCTAAATTATTTATGTGCATAGTTTTTGTTGTTGTTGTTGTTTGCTGCCTACAACTGCACAGCTTATTGTCAACAGTGATACAACTTTACAATGGAACTGCCCTATACAATGTCTATACAACTCTTGCCAAGGAAGATAAAAATTGCAAATAATTTTATTATTCATTTAAGGAACTTCCCAGGAACCTATATAATAAACATCAAGTTGTTCAACTTTTCAAAAGATAGCATCAAAGAACTGTTTACACACAAAGATTTCAAGTCTGCTTATGCTCTTGAACTAAAACTCCCATTTTGCCCCAATTCCCAGAGGCTATAGCGTGATCCTGATTCACCCTGATCAAGCCCCGACCCGAAATATCCTCTGAAAGCCAGACACCGTAACCTAATTAACAGCCCTGAATTTGCCCTCCTCACTTAGAGATGCTACTAAGATTTTGTCCAGGTAGAGATCTCTCTTACTATCTTTGCTTCAAAAGGTGGTTTTGGTGAAATACAATGGAGCCAGAATTCAATAGCCATGGTGTTACCAAACAGTATGTGGAGTTCTGCTGCCTACTGCCAGCTGCTAGTCAAAATTCCAGAGGCAGAGGTTTGGTGAAAAAAGTAAAGGAGTCTTTTATTCAAAAGCTACACAATTTTGGAAGAATTGCAGGTTTCTGCCTTATAGCCCATTTTCTCTAGAACCCCCAGAGGAAACCCCCGTCACCCTCTGCCAGACCAATGTAACACTGTGCCTGGAGGTCCCTCTCCCATTAAAAAAAAAAAGTACCATCCGTAGGGAAACGACGTGGCCATTGCACAGTCATCCAGACAGCTTGTCTTCTTTCCCCATCACTGCCAGGCCTCAGGCTTCTGCATGGAGTCTGGCCCTCACTGGCCTTCCTCACTAGGTGCTGCCCTTTCTTTCCCTTGCGGCTGCCAGCCCAGGGCCTGCACCCCCTCCCTCTGGCCTTCAGCTCTCCAGTGCGTCTAGTGCCTTATGATCCTGACCAAGCAGGACCACCTGGTGCCAGTCACCCACGCTGCTGCTGCTTCCCAAGGCAGGGGTGGGGCCCAGGGCCTGTCACCCGGCATGTGGCCTCCAGTGCCCACAAATGCTCCAGCTCCGAAACAGGGCAAGCAAGGGGAAGGAAGCCTGTGTTTCTCCCTACTCTTCATTTAAATCTCCGGCCCAAAATGCCATGCTCTCTGGAAGGATCCAGCTTCTCCAGCCAATCCCAGCCTTTTCGAGGCTAGCCTGTCAGGTCAGCACCTTCCCCATCAAGCCGCTTGCAAGGGAGTAAGAAAGCTTTTCCTTCTGTCAGTCACCCTCTCCAGCCTGTGCAGACTCTGTGCAGGAACCCCTTCTCACTGCATCTCGGCCTCGGTTACGGAAATCTTTCCTGCGCCACACTAGCACGACTTCCCCCCACCACCTCCAGCATTTCCTCCCTCACTCCACCCCTCCTCTGCCCACAGTCTAGCCAGGTCTGATGGTCTGATCCAGATCTCTCTGTATCGATGCGAGGATTTAAACACCGCGATTCTAATATGGAGTGTCTACATATTTGTGGAGTGAATAAATGAATGAATGAAAGGTCCATTCAGAATCAGAATAGATCACTTTATGGTACTGTACCTAACCTATAAAAATTCTGTAGCAGATTATCAAAAATTATGTTAATAAAGTTCTTGAAGCCATTAAACTATAATAATTCTGTAGTAGATTATCAAGAATTATCTTAATAAAGCGCTTGAAAATATAACAAACAAAGGGGGTTTGTTTACCTGTTTGTATCAAAGTCCAAAGATTAACAGGACTTTGTAGCAAAGAAAGTAACACTTAATTAGTTAAAGAAGTGGCACCAAACCCAGAGTCATGGGTGAGCACTTGCTCAGAGACCTGGCTCCCTGATGGCTTCTGGGGAACGGGTTATACAGGGGAAAAACCATTAATCATGGCGGATTCGAGGTCATGGTCTCTACTGACTGGTTAGCACTGCGGTCGGGGGTAGTTGATCATTGCACCCAGTCCTGACGTCCACCACAGCTCACTCCATCTGGTTTCACAAGGACGTGGTCATTTCCGTTGTTCTGCTTTTCCAAGTCTGGAGCTTAAACGCATCTGGGGCCTGGATGTTATCTGTAGTTTGACTGAAACTGTTTCTGGTTATTTGATGCTGACCAGAACCTCATTGTCCTGAGGGCTTAATGGTTAAGGGAGGGGACACATGCAAGGGAAAGGGAGGTGGGTGAGTCATCGAGCTGGACGAGGCCAGTTTGAATCAGAGGAAAGAAAGGAAAAAAAATCATATTAAAAAACTGAAGTTTCTCCATAGTTACAATACCATTTCCACATTTCTGTTTTCTTCTTAAAGAATATTTCAAAGAATTATGAGGTAAGTATGAAAATTTGAATGAAAACATGTGCATTATTGGCAGACAAAGAATGGAATTAAGAATGACCAATTTGATTATTTATTGACATCTCACTAGAAATACTGTATCTAGGATTACAAATTTAGATTGCTTATGAAGTGTTTTCTGATGAAGTATATTTATTCAATTCTCAAAAAAAAAAAAAACCTCAAAAGCTTTCGTGCATTTTTTTCTGTATTTGTGCAAAAACCATGTTCAAATTCATGCACAATAAAGATATATTATAAACACAAACTAATAATCAAGGGATATTTAACTTAAGCATTTGGCCCACTTAACTAAATGCAAGTAATGGTTTGCCTTACTACTTCCTTAAGAAAATTTCATCTCTAAAATATAAGCCAATATTTCCTGCATGGGTAAAATGCCAATTTCCCACAATTACATTAATCTAAGTGCCAGGATTAAGAACTCAAGATTTAAAGTTTCAGCCTAGGGTTGATTAGACTGGAGAAGAACAGTAGCATCGACCACTCTGTCGCACAGAAAGAAATAATGCAAATAGGTACAGCCTCCGGGTAGCAAACACAATACATTTAGCCTGTCGGAGTCCTCCTGCTCCAGTGGCCTCTCTGTATGAAAGAAAGTAAATTCCATGAATGGTAAGTGGCAATCCCTAGTTCCCAGCTTCAGTCTTTGCTTTTGAGAGAAACGGTGTTTTTCCGCACATGCAGAAAGGGGAAACCCTCAACTGCATCCTAAGGCAAGGTACTCCCATAGACAAATATAGTTCAGGTGGAAATTAAGGACAAAAGGTAGCCTGGTGATTTGGGGTTTGCTCCTACTGTGCAGTTAGACAAAATAGACTGTGAAATGCTTTTGTAGACAACAAAGGCCTATAAAAACGCTAGCCCATTAATCATGGGTGATTTTAATTACTGTGATATTGATTAGTGTAGCAACTATGCAAAATCTAAGCCAGACACTGCACTTTCCTGAGCTTGCTTTTTTTATTTTTTGGTCCTCAGTTTCATGAACAGCTGGCTTGACCAAAGACTATTTTAAGTGCAAAAAAAGAGCAAACATGAATAAAGTGAAGTTGAAGGTTGGAGAGGACTACAGCGAGCAGTTACTGAAGACAATGGAGCTCTGGTATCCCTTGGAAGACGTACATTCTTCAAAGAATGCTCTACAAAGTGCTATGCCTCCGGGGAATGATTCCATCGATTCTTTACAGTAAATGTATGAAGAGCTATATTTGGTTTATTCCCTAGATTGAATATATGTAGTTATTTGAAAAGATATATACTTGATGTACTTTCCAAAGTATCCATGTACATCCTGTGCTTTGGGACCTATTCTCTCTGCTTTTGTGGGAGTATTGTCTTCCCACACACAATTTCAGTTCATGCAAATGGCAATAAATAAACTCCCCTGATTTATGGTGAAAGAATATATCTAATAATATCACGTCAGATTCACATACTTCGGCATACTACAACTCAGACCACAGAAAACAGTGTTTTTTCTGTAACGAATCTAATGGTCTTTACAAGCTCTTAACTTGCTATGTAGTGATAAAAAAATTTCGATTTAAAAAACTGCAAACATTCCATTTAATAACCTTAATTTTTTTTGGTTTCAAATACTCTCTTAATTGATTTAAGAGTTTGAGTGGACCTGGCCAGGTTGCTCAGTTGGTCAGAGAGTCATCCTGCACATCAAAATGTTGTAGGTTCAGTCCTCTTTTGGGGCACATACCCTAGGCTGCAGGTTCCATCCCTGGTTGGTGTGTGTATGGGAGGCAGCTGATCTGTTTCTCTCTCACATCTATGTTTCTCTCTCTCTCTCTCTCTCCCTCCCTCCCTCCCTGCCTCCATCCCTCCCTCAAATCAATAAACACCCTCAGGTGGGGATTTAAAAAAATGTAAAGAGAAAGAGTTAGGGTAAATTCTCAGGATATCAGATTTAACTTCCCTTTCCACATTCCCTTTAATATAACCTCTGAATATGTAGGGTGGGAATCTTAGGCCTCAGGGAGAATTAGGCAGGCAAATGTCAAGAGACCAAAGAAGACATAGAGTTCTTACACGTAGGTCCTTGTTCCACTTCCCCAGGCAGAGTGTTTCAGCAGCCAGGTCTGTCATTCTTTTGGCCTCTGAGTTAATATCTCTTGAGATGCTTCAGGTCTTCATTGGTGTTAAGCTGGTACCAGGTGATGGATTCCCAACTTTCCTCCTTTTGGTCCCACAAAATGTCTGTGCACCGACCGTGACCACTTGTCCTCACTCCGAGCTTATCGGTTTATCAGTCTACTCAGTATACCTGTGCTTTTCCGCAGGAACATGCAGAAACGTGAGGGTCTTTTGCATTCCTCAGTGGGCTCTGGGAACCAGGAGCACTGTCTCAGGCTCATCCATCTACTTCTCTCCCGTGATCACTCACATGCCACACTGGATTGGCATTAGGACACACAAGGGGCGTCCCCCAGAGGATTCTGGCATTTCGGGGACAACGCCACAGAAAAGATGCTTCTCCATATGCGGTAGCTGGTAGTGAGTTAAGTTAGGAAACAAGAGCACAGATGAAAGACTTGCCTAACTTCTTTCTTTCTTTCCATCTTTTTTCTCTGAGGTGACACTACATTCAAAGTAATAAGCTTAACAATCTATGTTTTAAATGTGCAAAAAATAGTTTTTAGTAATATCTAAAAATGTAAAAAATATTGCTCCCATCATAATAACGAGTAGTTATGTGTACCATGCTAAAATGTCTTATTTAATCCTGTTAAACTCATAAATATATATCAATACCGTATCAATTTAATGAGTGATTTCAGGGCCCAGGGAGGTTAAATAACTTCCCTAATGTTGCTCAGCCAGTAAGGGGTAAAACTGGTATTTAAGTCCAAGTATGTCTGACTCCAGATTGACATCTTTAAGTGTTCTAAAGTAAAGAGGACGAAGAACTGACTTCCCCACACCTACGTCCTCATGAAAAACTATGATCTAGGAAAAGCAAATACAACCAAACATAAAGATGGAAAACTTAAGAGTCCATTAGTTTCAGTATGATATCAATTGTCTATTGTTGGGATTTTTAATGAATGCGTTGGACTAATAATAGTGTAGAAGGTCTATCAGCAGATTCAAGAAATTAATGCTCTTTCTAGAATTCCACAGTAAAGAATGTCCATGAATAAACAAATATCTAGATCTTGAATTCAAATTCCAGTATTAAGTCACTACTAGAAATACAGTGTTTTCTGTTTCCCTTAGTAAGCTTTAATAAAATAGATAACACTGGAAGTGGTTCCAAGGAAAGACCCTTAAGATGGACATTTTGGATTGATGATGTGACCTGGGTTGAAGGAGTGATTACCTCATCACCAGGGAAAATGAATTACAAGTGGTCCGTAATATGTGGTCATTTATAGCACAGTTTTTCTTCTTTTTCCTTGTTTTTTTTCTTTTTTAAAAATTATGTTTCAGGTGTACAACTTCCTAATTCAACATCTGCGTACACACTACAAAGTGGTAGCCCCCGAAGTCTGGTTTCTATCTCTCGCTGCACATTTGACCCCCTTTAGCCACCCCAACCCCATCCCCTCTCATAACCACAAATCTGCTCTCTGTAGCTAAAGGTTTTTGTTTTGTTTTGTTTTGTTTTGTTGGCTTGTCTTTTTTTAAGATTCCACATAGAGTGAAATCATACAGTACTTGCCTTTTTTTCTGACTTATTTAACTTAGTGCTATACCCTCAAATTCCACTCACATTGTGACAAATGGCAAGATTCCACATCTTTGTCCATTAATCCATCAATGGACACTTAGATTGTTTCTGTATCTTGGCTACTGTAAATGATGTTTCAATGAACATTAGGGTACATGTCTTTTAAAATTAGTGTTTTCGTATTCTTCAGATATATCCCAGAAGTGGAGTTGCTGGATCATATAATAGTTATAGTCTTATTTTTTATTGAAGAATATCCATACCGGTTCCCACAGTGGCTGTACCACTTTACAGTCTCACCAACAGTGTATGAGGTTAACTTTTCACCACATTCTCTACAATACTTTTTATTTCTTGTCTTCTGAGCATAGCCATTCCAGCGGTTGAGATGATAGCTCATTGTGGTTTTGATTTGCATTTTCCTGATAAGTAGTCATGCTGAACGGCTTTTCATGTGCCTGTTGGCCATCTGTATAACTTCTTGGGGAAAATGTCTATGTAGGTTCTCTGACATTTTTAATTGGCTTATTTGTTTTTATTCTAGAATTGTATGAGTTCCTTATACATTTTGCATATTAACCCTCTATCAGATATGTGATCTGGAAATATCTTCTCCCATTTAGTAGGCTGCCTTTTTGTTCTAATGATGGTTTCCTTCACTGTGCATAAGCATTTTAGTCTGATGTAGTCCAGTTTGTTTATTTTATAGCATGCAGTTTCTCATCACTGAGTGGTATAGGGATTTCAAGCAGCTGCTGCAAACGATCACTATGACTGCAAGGAGGAGCGGGCTTCTTCTGATTGAACTGGATACCATAAAGCTAAGAAATTATATCACAGGGCCTTAAATCCTTGGCTTCACCTCCTTCTTTATTTCTGTACTCTGCTTCCCAAATTCACCTGCAGCAATAGGTTTAGACTTCTTTGAATCCCTAAAAGAATTTCTTATCTCTTACAACTGAAAGTCACTGACTGAGACAATAGTAAATCAGACACAGAAGTCAATTTTAGGAGTTACAGAAACACAGAGTAATTTGAGTCCTCAATCTCGCCAGGTCTCTTAGGAGCGAGTCGAAAGCAAATTTGGAACGAGTTAAGCCCTTAGAATCATAATAGGAACATATGAGTAAGTTACGATAAATAGAAATCTCATAAACCTCCCAATCCCATTAGTGTTCTCTTGCCTACAAATAGAAATAGCTGCTCTTCGCCTATTTGGGTAGAAAGCCACGACTTGTTTAAGGACACCAAAATGATCTTGCCTGTATCATCAAAGTCTACTCAGGAAACAGAAACCACAGCATTATTGGAACAGAGAGAATTTTATATGAAAAACTGCCAACCAGGAATAAAGTTGTTAGCCAGGTAACTAAAAGAATAAAATGAAAACTCTAAGATATTATAAAGGTAGCAACTTTGTTCCTAAATCTGAAGGAACAAAGGAAGTGGTTGGAATTACTAAACCTTAGGAACTTACAAGCAGGGGCCTAAGATGGCAAACTGGATTCATTTACTGCAACTGGAAGGAACTGCTACTACAAGGGTGAGGAACCATCAGTGAGGGCGTCCTGACAAGAACCAGAAGCAAATGGGAAACTCAAGCAAGAACCTGGAAGAAGAAAGACATGTCTTCCTCCTCTAGACTGGAAGTGTCTTTCTGGTTCCCTTCATTGCCAACTTTAATGCAGAGACACTTGCCCAAGCAGAAATGATTTGCAGAGACCCAGCTCCAGGATCACAAAGAATATAGACAGGTATTGGCACATCAGCATTGGCAGTTCCCTCAAGAGTCGATTACCCTCACGCCCTGTCACCTTGCGTGGCTTTCAAATCTATGATGAGAGTCCTATCCTAACATGCCAGAGGAGGACAAATGCAAGATCCGACCCCAAAGGAAATGGTTTACGTATAAGAATATGAAACTGTAAGATTTCGATAATTTATATCATCAAAAAACCAGCAGAATACAGGTGGCAATAGATCCTATGGCTTCTGACAGTGAGTGATGAACTCAATACTAGAGAAGCTGAATTGGTCATTAAAAGGGACACACCAGAAATTTTGGATTCAATTCTATCTCTAACATTTACAAGCTTTGTGAGCTTAAGACAAGATGCTTAACTGCTTTTTGCCAAATCTTGTTCATCTATAAAATGAAGATATTATATTTACTTCATGGATTATTGTGAAGATTAAAATTAACACATGTATGCATATGCATAAAAAACTAACAGAACATGTTAAGTATAAGATCATTAAACAAAAAGAACTCAAATAGCTAGAAACAACTCTAATACTTTGAGTATTTCAATGAAACTTGGATTCTGCATCATGTGAATCAAATTAAGTTGAAATATTAGAAATTCCATATATAATATAATAGAAGAAATCCAACAACTTAGGAAGACAGGAATGCTGTAGTATACTTTTTATGTGTGACTTATTCACTCATCCCCTATTTGTGTCACCCAGGAGACCTACCAAATACATATCAGTCTCACCTTCCCCAAGGGATTTGGGTCATTTCACCAAAACAAGTATGCATTTTACACTGAAGAAAAAAACAACCTTGACTTTTTAAGGATTATCATGCAGTGGCTCCCAGCTAATAATATTTCGGGTCTGAGTTTTGTGACTGAGATTTGCCAGTTACAGTAAGAGTGTGTATGAGCTGAGTGATACATGGAGTTTGGCTTGAGTTCAGCTCCAGCACAGTGTGGTAAAACAGCCCTCTCTTTTTGGCCATTTTTGTTTAAATAATTGGAACAGATACACTTGGTACCTAATTGAATTCCCACACTGGTTTCCTCACTTGTAGAATGAGGATTATTTTGCTTACCAAGGTCTGAACTTCCTCTCCATACCATCACAATAAACCAAATTCATCTTATAACCTCGGAGCATCACAGATGTCACTGCCATCCAAAGTCTTGAGGGATATCAAGGTGGTGATTTCTAGCACAGCTCCATTTAAGTAGTAGAAGATGGACCGGTCTTGGAGAATGACAGTGAAGTATTTTAAACTTGATCGGTGGTTAAGTGAAATCGGAGTGGCTGTTCCCCTTGTAGTCTCTTCATTACAACTTATCAACATTCCTCTCACTACCGGTAAGGGCTTTTCACTGTGCAAACTCTTTTTTCTTCCTCTGTCATCACAAGCAGATGAAGTTTTTTTTAAGGTCAGCAGTACACCTTTGCTATCCTACCTCTTGTTTTCTGCAGAAACTGGCTTCAAAACTCTTAATCCTCTCACTAGCCTACTGGATATTATGCTTATTCGCTGCATTGATTACATTGTGTTAACTGAATTTGACAAGCAGAAAGACTCTAAATGCCTATATATTGGGAATATATATGTGCTAGAGAATGGGAAGTCAACCCCACAAAAACTCTAGGCATCAACTCAATGTTAGAAAGCAGCCTGGGGATCTTGAGATAACCCACCAAAGTAAAATACAATTAACTGTATTTTGCACAGCAGTTACTTCCTCAGTAAGAGGTGACAGGGTTGTTGGTGATGGTGGTGTATTAGGCAGTTAGATAGGTACAAGCAGAGTAGGAACGATAGGACAGGTGCAGTGAATCTCCAAGGCACGGAGCCCCAGGTGCCCAGCAACAGGAAAAACTGTAAGCCCTTGCATGACCACTCCCTTAAGTACTAAACACTGGAGATGGCATCTAGGCTTCAGCCACGTTTCAGCTCCAGGCACAGAAACCAGATAGAGTGATGTCATGGAGTGATGCCATGGAGTGACACCATGGACAGCTGTAATGGCTAATGACCTCATGCCCTGGCACCAACCAATCAGCAGAGACCATGACCCTGAGGAGACAAACCTGGAAAGCTGAAAATATTCTATTGAAACCCTCCCCTGAGACCTCCAGATTCAGGCTCTCAGGGGAGGACAGAGCTCACTCTCTCTGTGGAGCAAACCAGTGCCTTTCCCCACCCTCTTCCTCTCAGCGTATTTTCCTTGCCTCTCACTTTCTACAAAGGCCCTTCTTTTGCCTCCGTAACTCGTTTCCTGAGCCCATTTCTTTTGTGATTCAGGTCTTCTACCTCTGGGACTTTCGAAATAAGCTTTCTCTTGTAGTTTGAGTCTAGACTCTGAATTCTTTCTTAGCCAGAACCAAGGTCTGGTCAGACTCCACCAGTCTAACACCTGGTGCCATTTCAACATTATGTGATTTTGAAACCAACAGTCCAGTGATATCATCTTATCCAATTCTTCTCATCTTTCCAACATTTTAGCAATCACCAAAATCTTATCTTTCCACTTGAAAATCAGTGGTTTCTGTTACTGCGCTGCACCATGATAAATACTGAAAGAGTTTCATATTGCTGCTATAACAAATTGCCTAAATTTAGCAGCTTAAAACAATATCCACTTATTATCTTACCGTTCTTTTTTTTTTAAGTATTTTATTGTTGTTCAAGTACGGTTGTCTGCTTTTACCCCCCACCACTCCCCCCCACCCCAGCCATCCCCACCTTCTTCCCCTGCTTCCAACCCTCCTTGGTTTTGTCCATGAGTCCTTTATAGTTGTTCCTGAAAACCCTTCCCCTCTTCCCCCCATTATCCCCTCCCACCTCCTCTCTGGTTACTGTCAGATTGTTCTTAATTTCAATGTCTCTGTTTATATTTTACTTGCTTGTTTATTTTGTTGATTAGGTTCCATTTGAAGGTGTGATTGTATGGTATTTGTCCCTCACCGCCTGGCTTATTTCACTTAGCACAATGCTCTCCAGTTCCATCCATGCTGTCGCAAATGGTAGGAGCTCCTTCTTTCTTTCTGCTGCGTAGCACCCCAATGTTCATAGCAGCACAATTTACAATAGCCAAGTGCTGGAAGCAACACATCAATAATTGAGCGGATACAAAAACTATGGTACATTTACACAATGGGAATATCTTACCATTCTTAAAAACAGAAATTCAAAATGTTTCTCACTGGGCTAAAATCATAGTGTCAACATGCTACATGCCTTTCTGGAAAATTTACTTTTCTAACTTCTGGAGGCCACGCACTTTCCTCGGCTAGTGTCACCATTCCACCTTCAAGGCCAGCAGTGGTCAGTCCAGTCTTTTTCACTGGAGCACTTTTTCTTTTTCATTGCAGTACTCTGCTTCTAACTTCCCTGCCTCTTTCTTTCATTTATAAGGGTTCTTGTGATTACATTGGGCCCAGCCAGGTACAATCCCAGTCCAGGAAAATCCTTCATTGAAAGATCATCTGATGAACAATTTAAGTCCATCTGTGACCTTATTCTCCCTCACCATGTAACACAACATATTCACAGATTCCAGAGATTGGGACTTGAATATCTTCTTAGGGCTATGTCCTGTCTTCTACACTTACCTTTCCTTTCCCTCTGACCTCGCATTTCTATGAAAAAGAATTTCCATTTAGTAAACTTCTTGACATCTCTCTGACTCTTCAGAGTAGTAACTGACTTTTGCTGAACTTGAAAAATATACAGTTAACCCAAATCAAGTATAACTTAAGTTGGCCCTCCGCATACATGGATTCCCAACCATGGATTGAAAATACAGTTGACTCCTGAACACGACATGTTTGAATTACATGGGCCAGCTGCAAACGAGCACACAGGCCTCATCTCCTGTGCTCTCCCAGGGCGTTGCCAGGGTGTAGTGAGTGCACAGTGCACTCTCTGTTGTTAAAATCAAAACGCATGGAAGCCAGCCTTGAAAATTCCCTGGGCAAATAAAACCAGTTTAGCCACACAAATAAAACTTAATTGAGCTTATTTTGCAAGACTAACTTGACCCGGGTTAATTCTTGCTTATGCCTCTGGAATTCACAGGCAAAACTTGAACTGTTTCCCACTGTTGATATAAAGTAACTACTGAAAATTCTAATGCTATCACCAGTCACTGTAAAGCATAAACAGTCACTGTTTTCTCACTATCTATGTTACCAAAGAGCAAGAACAACAAGTGGGGTCCTGCTGCCCGCCACCTCCCTCTAGGCAATATTCCAGAGGCAAAGGATTGGTGATAAAGGAAAGGAGTCTTTACTCAAAAGTCACACAGTTTTGGAATAACAGCTTTCCACATGCATTAGTCACTTAAGCCTGTCAATTAAGGCTAAAGTATTTAACACCTGAGTTTTCCTATCATTCCCCCTGTTAGTTTTTAATGATCTTATTTCTATAGAGTTAGTTTACAAACTAAAACAACATAAGATACAAAAAACTGCACAATGTTGGAAGAATGGCAGGCTTCTGCCTCAGAGCTTGTCCCCTCTAGAACACCCAAAGAAGAATAACCCTGCCATCCTCTGCCAGGCCAGCCCTAACCTAGGCTGCACCCAGACTTCCTTCCCATCCTAAATGCCATCCGTTGGGAAATGCAAGCAGCTGCGGATCATCCAGGCATCCTGAGGCAGAGAGCCTGAGAGCCCATCTCTGCCCCTCTTTTATTTT